>ML781319.1:929960-956259 GCA_009831015.1 Picea engelmannii | reverse complement strand
TTTGGTTAACTTTATTGTAGCAGACATGGTGAAATGTTATGTGAAGTCCATTTGTAGATTGAAACACTTGTTGTTTAATTGGCCCATGTAGAAAATGTGGTGAAATGTTGTGATAAGTCCATTTGTAGATGGAAACACCTTTTATTTAATTGGCCTATGAAAACTATTATTTGTCGAACTATAACAGATGTACTAAAATGTTGGTTGACTTTATTGTAGTAGATGTAGTTAATGTTGATGTTGGGTGAAATGTTGGTTGACTTTATTGTAGTATATGTTGTGAAAGTTGATGTTAGTTGACTTTATTGTAGCAGATGTAGTGAATGTTGACAATGTTGTGAACTCCATTTGTAGATTGAAACACATTTTGCAATTGGCCTATACAAAATGCTCTTTGTCAATTTTGGTCGACTTTACTATAGTAGATGTGGTGAAATGTTGTGTGAAGTCCATTTGTTTACCCAACACCACTCGCCAATATTTTACATGATTTTATAATTCAGTGAAAGATTCGCCAATATTTTACAAGATTTTATAATTCAGTGAAATATTTGCCAATATTTTACAAGATTATATAATTGACTAAAATATTCGCCAAACAATTATATATACATTTTATATTATTGATAAAATAGCCTTCAATTTTTACTATGTATCATGGGGATTCACCCATTTATTATACATATAAATTTTGGGGGGGTTCTTAAAATCACCCCTGCTGGAGTCTTCTTTTTTGGTGGATCAGGAGTTTTGATTTCTGGTTTCAGACTCCTAGTTTGATCCTCCCTGTCCTGGTGTTCTTCTTGTCTGGGTGCTGAATCTTTTGAGCCTTCGGCTTCTTTTTGCTGCACCTCTGTTGTTATTGGATTCTCACCCCGTAATACTGGGGGAAGACAACTACGTTGATGTTCTTGGAATTTTAAAACATCGGTCCTTTCTTCAGGTGCCAGGGCTTGTATCCGAGCCAAAACCTCGGCATAATATCTCGTGCTTCATAAAATGTCATCCGAGGGCGAATTTTCATGCTCAAACCTTTTAAGCCCGCAATTGGCTAAGTGGTTACTTATGATCCTATGTGGATCATGTTTCTTGAATTCGACATGAACCAATTTCAGGGATTCCAAGGCTACTGCCTTAGCTTTAGCATACCCAAAATCTAACAAAGAATATGAATTTAAATGAATAGGAAAAGGTGGCCATACCTTCTTAAAATATCCCTTAAGTTCCTTGCTTACGCCACTGATTACGGTTTGCCTGGCAATCTCACGACAAGCTAGCCTATCGGGTATGAATAGTGGTAAGGCATTCGGAGGAACAAAAGCACCGAAAACCCTGAGATATGAACATTCTACTTCCATGTACCAATCGACTATACTGCTCAGATTTACCGTGATACTGTCTGAGATCCTAGGTGGTGGGTGGCTGAAGATAGTGACATGCAATGGTACCATTACCCAGTTAAATATCTCATACACAAAATCTGAATCTTTGTCTTCCCACAACTTTGAATGGTAGATGTGGATGGGCTTAGCCTCCGATGGAGTCCAGCTCCAACTCATTAAGGGAAAAGGAATCATAAAACACATGGCATCCATGATATATGCAGACATAAAGAATGAAGCAATATTTCTGCTCTCCTTCTGCACTCGATACTCTGTAACTCGACTAGTCAAACTATCAGACAGTATTTTAGCCCAGTTGAAGGAACAGCCTTCGGTGATCGAATGAATTAGAGGCACCCATTGAACGAAAAAATGTGTGGTGTCCTCTTTCCCATATAATATGCAATTCATCACAGCCACATATTTGAACTGTTGTTCTAGAGAAGATATTGAATATATACCATTACTATCCACCCTGAACTTCGCAAGGTGTGAAACCCAATATTTGATTAAACCGAACATACTCTTGTCGTATTGCACACATTCCTTCTGTTTAAAATTCTCCAAGAATTTGACATTGTATGTAAGGTCTGACACGGTTGGAAACTTGTACATAGCTTGCAATTGTTCGGGTCTGAAAGTTCCAATGGTGACCCTCTACTCATTGATGATGGTTCTGGTTGGTACATCTACATGGTCTAATGCCCACCAGACCATATAGTAGTAAAGGAGCAGATGTGGCCTAGCCACTACTTTATGCATTTGAGCTTTTTCTTTAACCCTTTGAACCTCTAAAACCCGAGATTGCGATGATTAATTTTGGTTAATAAAAAAAACGTAACCAGGATTAAGCGTTTAATTAATTACGTTTTCATTTATATCGTGACTTCGCGACTCAGGGTTTCGAAGGTATAGCTTCCGGGAGGCTCGTATGCCGAGTTGCGAAATCGCGAGATCGCGATGATATGATCTAATTAAAATGGAAGATAAAACTAGATTAAGTGTTTAATTAATTACATTTTCATTTATATCGTGACTTCACAAATCAGGGCCTCGAAGGTATAGCTTTTAGGAGGGTCGTATGCCGTGTTGCCAATTCCCGACAGAGCTTAACCGCTGTTAAGTTTTTTACCTTTAACATTAACCTGGGTTACTAAAACAAGAATCTCGCGGAATCTAGCTCCAACTCATTAAGGGAAAAGGCATCATAAAACACATGGCATCCATGATATACGCGGACATAAAGAATGAAGCAATCTTTCTGCTCTCCTTCTGCACTCGATACACTGTAACTCGACTGGTCAAACTATTAGACAGTAGTTTAGACCAGTTGAAGGAACAGCCTTCGGCGATCGAATGAATTATAGGCACCCACTGAACGAAAAAATGTGTGGTGTCCTCTTTCCCATATAATATGCAATTCATCACAGCCACATATTTGAACTGTGGTTCTAGAGAAGATATTTAATATATACCATTACTATCCACCCTGAACTTCGCAAGGTGTGAAACCCAATCTTTGATTAAACCGAACATACTCTTGTCGTATTGCACACATTCCTTCTGTTTAAAATTCTCCAAGAATTCGACATTGTATGTAAGGTCTAACACGGTTGGAAACTTGTACATAGCCTGCAATTGTTCAGGTCTGAAAGTTCCAATGGTGACCCTCTACTCGTTGATGATGGTTCTGGTTGGTACATCTACATGGTCTAATGCCCACCAGACCATATCGTAGTAAAGGATCAGATGTGGCCTAGCCACTACTTTATGCATTTGAGCCTAGACAACGATCTTATATTTGGTGATCAGGTCGTATTTTTCATTGTCACTAGAATCATCCGAAACATCTACCAATTCGAACTGTAGAACCTCAGAAATATACGACCAGGTCTTGACAGAGTCGACACTTAGAGGTGAAGTATCAAAAACGTTGTCTGAACCTTGTCCTGAAACCTCAACAGTGGCTTTAGACGCTTTTGGTGGGGCCATGGTGGGGGATTCTACTTTAGCTCTCATGTGATAACAATATGTATACATACAGAAATTAGTTCGCTCGAGAAAGTTTTGCTCTGCGTAGAATAAAAATGAAATTTGTGAGAAAAAATAAAATATCCATGCCTTCGACCATTTAAAACTAGGTCGTCCTTAGGAACAGAACAGTCAAATCGTTCATAAATATAAATTTAGCAATAAAAGCCAAATCCTTACTTGTCGATTCGCCTCATTTCCAATTAATGTCATAGATTTTGACAGTTTGTAATGCAAGTTGGCGCAAGGAAAGTTTAAAATTTCCTCGGAGACTGTGCATATTAATTTTTGTATTAAAACACTGGAAATGTTGGCTTAACTTATTTAATCAGACCTTTTTAAATGTTAATTAATCTTTCAGCATTCACCTCACTGGGAGCTTTTGCTTTAACCCTTTGAACCTCTAAAACCCGAGATTGCGATGATTAATTTTGGTTAATAAAAAAAATGTAACCAGGATTAAGCATTTAATTAATTATGTTTTCATTTATATCGTGACTTCGCGACTCAGGGTTTCGAAGGTATAGCTTCCAGGAGGCTCGTATGCCGAGTTGTGAAATCGCGAGATCGCGATGATATGATCTAATTAAAATGGAAGATAAAACCATATTAAGTGTTTAATTAATTACATTTTCATTTATATTGCGACTTCGCAACTCAGGGCCTCGAAGGTATATCTTTTAGGAGGCTCGTATGCCGTGTTGCCAATTCCCGACAAAGCTTAACCGCTGTTAATTTTTTTACCTTTAACATTAACCTGGGTTACTAAAACAAGAATCTCGCGGTTTCAACTGTCAGGGTTATGATGGTAAGACTTTTGGGGCTAGCCAACACCGAGACACGAAATCCCGATGATGCTTAACTGTGGTTTAGAGTATCTTTACTCTCAGTAGTGATCTGGGTAAAATTTTTAAAACTATTTCATCGTTTCGCCCCTCGGGACTTGTAAACTATGTGATCTATAATTTCTGACATGCGACATCCTGAGGTAAAAAATGAGAGATTCGTTTAAACGATAAAAATAAATAAATCTTGCCTTAAGAGTATGATAACCGTCGCTGCTTGTGTGATGAGACTTCTAAGATTTTGGGGAAGATAAAGGAAAATACCAAAACTAGCTTTCGATTTCAAGCGTTAAGAAATAAAATTTTAAAAAGGGATGAAAAACAAAGGTGGCTCCAACATAGGCTCCAGCTAGGGATCACGTTTTCCTGCAAGACGGAAAGAACTGTAGACCACGTGCCTATATTGGGTAAATGGAGTCAATGGATTTAATCCAGCGAAGATGTTCCTTAGAACATAACACCGAAGGGGAAAAGAGACTTCCTTTTTTTACTTTCGAAAAGATTTTCAAACTCAGATACTTTTTAAACTTAGTTGTAGTCCCTTTCACAACTTTCTCCTTCTCGTTACTGAATTCAGGTCTGCATTGAAACAATCAAAACAGTTCGAGGAGACCCAACAGATCTTGTGGCTATCGGGTTTCATCAAAAGAAACAAATTATATGTTTTTAATCGGGAAGTCTTGTCTGAACTCGGGATGTAGATCGGGTTTTGAAAAAATTGGTTACCATAGCAGAGTGATATTCATGTATAACAACCTTATAGATATCTCAGATATTGCTTCACTGCCAGCGAGCCTGTTCAGTACCCTGGTGAAGTTATCTGGCCCTTTTTACTGAATTTCCTTTCATCACTTCGAAATATATTTATGCATTTAAATGTTGAGACGAGGGCAATCATTTTTGAATTTCCTTTCATTGTCTTTTGGACTAGATGGGGGAAATCATTTCTAAATTTTCTTTCACCACCTGTCTTATAATTTTCCTTTTTAGAGTGTGAAGTTGGGGCAATTAGTTCGTATGAGGGATGATATCTATGTAATATTTTTCATTATAGGTCTATCAACCTACTTTGATTACTCAGTACCAACCTTCCCTTAACTTTCACAACACCTTCGTTCGTAGGGAAAAAGGGAAAAAATAATTTTTTGGAGTTTTCAATTTGAGCAAGCCTCAACCCTCCGAAACTGTTGAAAAACCTAGAAAAGTCAGGATCACTTAGGCATTGCTTTATTTAGTAAGGGACCGAGGAGTTGTGAAGACCAACTTACTTTTCACAATCTGCTTTGAAGCTTTCGAGGTTAAAAAGTAATCCCTTCTCCCTACGTATGCGAAACCAGAAAGTTGTTGGCTTTTCAAAAGGTAAACCCGAAAACAGAAAGGGGTGACAGATAGAGATCTACGAACTGAAAAACAGGGGTCAAAAATCAAAACTGACTCTTGAAAATCTCTTTCGGAGGTGCTTTACTTTGGCTGACTTATTCATTTCGTCTTATTCTTTTGTAAACACTTAGCCACATAAATGTTCCTTTATTTATTATTTCAGATGATACTGCTGTATTCTTATGGGGTTATCTTGGTTTCCTTTGAGAGCCCTTTAAAACAAGACTTTAGGAATTCTCCCTTTATCTTACCATTTCATTTTCTTTCCAAACTATCAAAAATCTCTTTTATCACCTGTTTAAGCTAATTTATTTTCCGATACACGACTTTCTGTTTACTTCTCCTGCTCATTTTGTTTGCAGCTCGAATCCTGTAAAAAGGAAAATATGAAGGTTATCAAGGCCTTTTGAAAGGTGTCAAAAATTTACGAAAAGAAAAGAAAATCAAAATAGAAATGCATAATGAAATATATATACATATGTAAAAAATTCTATCTATGAAATATGCACATCCTTCTTTTTTTTTTTTTTTGGCGACTGCTTATGTCATATAATGCTTCAGATAACACCCATTGACAAGGGCGTTGAGGATTTCACCATCTAGATTTTCTAGTAGGAAATAATTTTTTCCTTCTAGAGCCGAGACTCTGAATGGCCCATACCAGAGGTGATCGAATTTACCATGTTTCGTTGTTTCTTCCCTCCTTGCATCCCACCTTAATACTAAATCACCTGGGAGGAAATCTCTATCCTTTGCCCTACAGTCGAATAATGCCTTCATGTCATATTGGTACTTATGCAACCTTTCATCTACTTCAACTCTATGTTGTTGAATCTCAATTAGCTGGTTTATCATCCTGATGACATGATTAGGTTCTTCTTTCTGATCTTTCCATAATTTCATCACGGGGAGCGCTAAATTTATAGGTAACCCCACATCTGTCCCATATACCATCTAAAAAGGGGAAATGCCGATAGACTTTTTAGTGCCTATGCGATTCGCCCACAAGGTGTACTTTAAATGCACATGTAACAAGACTTTTTGTTTTCATCCAATACTTTATTAATTATATTGATCACGCTCTTGTTAGACGACTCGACCAATCCATTTCCTTGGGGGTAATACATTGTGGAATGACCAAGAACAATATTATACTTTTGGCAGAAGTTGATCATAGACATAGATTTGAAAGCTTGGGCATTATCCATGACTATCTTATGGGGGCTGCCAAATCTTGACAAAATATTGTCTTCTAAGAAATATATTACCACCGAGTCAGTTTCCCTTTTGGTTGGAATAGCTTCCACCCATTTAGTAAAGTAGTCTGTGGCAGTTAAGATCCACTTGTGCTGGGTGCTAGAATGTGGATTAATCTTGCCTATAAAATCTAGCCCCCATTGTTGAAAATGGGCTAAAGTTTTGACCGGAACTAAAGGTAGTGTTGGGAGTTTCTATTTACCTGTAAATAGTTGACAAGGGTTACAGGCTCAGACCTTGGCGTTAATATCTGAGAAACATTTTGGCTAGTAATACCCAGCCCTTAGAATTTTGTAAGTTGTGGCCCTCTAAGAGTGATGTACTCCACACACTCCTTCATGAAATTCACTTATAACCCTTTCTGTTTCCCATTCAACTAAGCAGATTAACAAGAAACTGAGTGGGTCTTTCCAATATAGTTGATTTTCGACAATACAATACTTAACCACATGAAGATTTAAAGTCCTTGCTTTTGATAGCGATAGTTCACTCAGGCATTTTAGAGTTAGCAGGTAGGATACTATGTTTCTGTACCATTCTAATGATATGAACTTCTCTTCGATCTTAATTGTATTTGTTTGCTCATCAAGTTCGTTTATGTTCATGTCTTCCTCACATTCCTGCAGGCAGTTTATATCCAGAGCTCTGAGATTTGATTCAGCCAAAAGTTTGGCCAGGCCTTGTCCCTTTATCAGTTTAGTAGTTTTGATTTCCAGTTCAAATTCTTGAATCTTGGCAAGCCATCGTCCTCTTTTCCCATCATCGTCTCGTTGTACCAAAATATCTTTCACAGAAATGGTAGGCACGTACGTAATTATCTTGGAGTGTAATACATATGTTCTAAATGACTTCAGTGCTATCACCATGGCATACATTTGTTTTTCTATTATATCATATTTAAGTTCTGTGTCTCTAAGGCTCCTGCTGAAAAAGGCGATCGGTTGTTCGAAACCCTCTTCGTTTTTTTGGAGGAGCACTGCGGTAATCGTGTGTTCGGAGGCAAACAAGAAAATAAGAAATTCTTTCAGATAATCGAGGCTTGCCAACACAGGTGCCTCAACTATGACTTTCTTAATGTGTGTGAATGACGCTTTGGCCTCTATTGTCCACTTCACTTCGCTATTCTTTTTCAGCATATCTATGATTAATTTCACAATTTCAGCGAAATTTGGGATAAATCTTCGTAAAAAAATTATTTTTCCTAAGAAAGATTGAATCTCTTTTACATTTCTAGGAATGTTTATAGTGTATATCACTTATACCCTCTTACGACCAATCTTAATTCCATCCTTAGATACAATATGACCCAAAAGTTTACCCTCTTGCATGGCGAAGTGTGATTTCTTCAAATTTAAGGACAGACCAAACCTGCAGCGTTTTTCGAATGTTTGTTTAAGATGTACCAAATGCTCTTCGTCAGATTTGGAGAAAAATGTTAAATCATCAAGATAGATGACTATGAACTTATCCCTCTCTCCGATGAAAGAAATGTCCATAGTGCGTTGGAATGTGGCTTCTGCATTCATCAAACTGAAAGGCGTTTTATCATACATGAATGTACCCCAACGAGTAGTAAAAGCTGTTTTTTCTTTATCTTGTTCATTCATGGCAATTTGATTATATCCAGAGAAACCGTCAATCATAGACATTCTGTTCACCCCAATTACCTTTTTTAGCACGTGATCCATTTTAGGCAGTGGATATTTGTCTTTAAGAGAGGACTTATTTAGATTTCTGAAATCCATGCACAAACTAATTTCTCCACTCTTTTTTCTGACCAGGACCAGGTTTTCCACCCAGTCTGAATATCTCAGAGGTACTATAATTTTCTCCACTAAAAGATTCTTCACTTCTCTCTTGACGACAGGCTATAAAATGGGGTTGATCTACCTAAGCTTTTGTCTAAAGGGTTTGACCCCAGGCTTTAGAGGTATCTTGTGATCGATCACGGTAGTGTCGTAGGTTCTTAACTCGTCGTAAGACCAGGTGAAAATGTCTTTAAATTGTCTAAGTAGGTCCTTATACTTGCCTTTTATTTCATGGGGGAGGAGTTTAGATATTTTAACCATCCTGGACTCTTCTTTGGTTCCTATGTCATAGTCCTCAACCTCTTCTGGTTGGGGTTGTAAGGTGGATTTTACAGTTATGTCGTTTTGATCAAATAGTCTTTCCAAAGGGATCAGTCCTTTCAGAATCTGGTTATTTTTTAGGATCAACATGCGATGATTTGCAATTTTGTGTTGGAAAGCTTGAGGGTTGTCCCCTTCTTGCATGATCCATATATGGTCATTCTGATTTTCTTGATCTGCGTGAGTTTCAAAAAATTCACCTACTACTTCTAGGAACTTCTTAATTTGTTCATCATCCTCAAAAA
This sequence comes from Picea engelmannii, assembly GCA_009831015.1. NCBI lineage: Eukaryota > Viridiplantae > Streptophyta > Pinopsida > Pinales > Pinaceae > Picea > Picea engelmannii. The sequence goes on along the minus strand of ML781319.1, from coordinate 946,990 downwards.
CCTACTAGTGCTGGATATTATCCGGTATAGATGGTCTATGTCTTATCTCTATGTGATACTTCAATTTAAAAATTGTAGGAGGAGTAAAAGTTGAAGCTTCTTTAGCTAATGCACCAGCCTATAAGTTTTCTATGCGTGGGATGAAGTGGACATTTATAGATGAGAAAAAGTTCTCCATTAGATCCTAGGCACAATTTATGTATGCTCTTAATCTAGGAAGCTTGGCCTGGTATTGCCAGTTTATTTGTTGGACTATCAACTCTGCATCTCTGTATACCTCTAGGTTTTTTATTTTTAGCCTCCTGGCAGCCTCTAATCCTAAGACCAAGGCTTCTTATTCACATACATTGTTAGTATAATCTATATCCCACTATAGTCTGTAAGAAAAAGGGACAATGAACCTTTCTTTGGGTGCCACAAAAAGAACTCCTGCACCAGCTCCTTCGCATGACAAGGCACCGTCAAATTTTTTTTTCCAGATACCGGTGCTACACATATCCTCGGTCATGTAACCTAAATCTTCATGCTCTATATAATTTTCCTCTATGCGACCATCTAAACCATCTTCAAAAGATAAGATACAATTTCCTAAATCTTGATCTGCAATGTAAATAGGGAAATTGTTCGGATTTTGGGGTTCTCTTACTGTATATGCTAACCTCGTCTAACTGTACAACTGATTAAATTGCCCACCAAACACAGGAATCATGGCGTACGTCATATCCAGTTGAAGAGAACCCCCCATCTTGGCTCCCCGTGACCTAGACAACAATAAGTCATACTTGGGGGGGATATCAACAATGACCACATCCATCAAGATTCTCTTAACTGGGACTTGTGCCAGGGTGACTACCAAATCCTTTATCATTCCCATGCACTTAACTTTTCTCAAATAGATCTCCGCAAGGTCTGGTGATATGGAGGCCCAATCTGTCCATAATAATTTGAGGCATCACGTTATCTGAGGCTCTGGAGTCTAGCATGCAATTATGTAGCAGTTGATCGTATAGGTTTAAGGTGATATAAAAGGGAGCAACAATGTCTTTGGCCCCTTCAAAATGTGGACCAAAAGAGATGTTGGGATTATCATCTTCCAGATTCAAAACGTCAAATTGGCTTTCTAGCTCTGAAACGCCTATCACTTTGGTAATCTGCTTTCAATAAACTGGGTTTTTCGCTAACTCTACCAGAGGAATTGGTATCTTAATTTTATTTATCTTGCTTTTGAAACTAAAAACTCCACTCACCTTGTCTGTTTTTCTAGTTGGGACTTCCGAATTCTTCTTTCCAACTTATTTGTTTGGACCACCTTATTACTCATGATCTTGGTTAAAAGTGTATTTGTATTGGCTACTTCGGTTTCCTCTGTTTGAGTCTCAACCTTCTCCACTTTGGGTTCTTGCGTGGTTACTACTTTCACTTTGTTGTTAGGTAACACGGTTTCTTCCAGGGTAGTCTCATAAGTTTGACCTCTTGGGAGAGTTTTCTTAGGTTGAGTAGTTGAAATGGGCTTACTCTTAGATCTCAAGTTATACCTAGGTTAGACCTCAACCATTATCATATCAGTTTCTTCTTGATAACTACAAAGGTTAGTATAATCTCTTTATTCACTCTTAATAGATGATTTTTGAGTGTTTAGAGATTTTTCATAATCCTCTCTAGTCAGATAAGGTTGTGTGCAGTCATCACCCAAGTTCATGACATCATCTTCTAAATCTTCGAAATCTTGGAGATCATTCCCTCCTATAAAATTTTCGTTCTTTAGGGGAGTTTGTATTTTCTAATATTCATTTTTTATCTCTCTTTGTTGATTTGGGGGATTGGGATTCCTCCTGGAATCCTTTTTGGTGAAAGAATCGACTTTGGCCTGTTCTAGCTCCATCCTAGATATTTTATTATACATTTCCTTAATTATGCTGGCCATATCGTCCACTTTGTCATCTATGTATCTATTAGACCCTGACGACCCTGCTTGTTCTCTAACGCATATAATTTCTCAGTTCCCTCTTTCTACTTTAGATTTTAACTTACTAGAAGCCATCATATTTGACTCAATTTCTACAGCGTCATCTTGCATTCGGTTTAGAGTAGCTCCCCTTCTTTCTCATAAAAGAAGTGAAAAATCTGGCTCGAAAGCCCCCGCGAAAGTTTCTTTGGCTGCAAGTTGGGATGGTTTAACATTGGCTGGGATTTTGTTATACAGCTTGTTGAACCTTTGAATAAACTCCATAACTATTTCTGAATTCTTTTTTTTTAAAGACCCAAACTCGGTTAAATAGTATAGGTGGTCCTTTCTTTCGCCCCATTGTCTAAGGAAATCATCTTCCAAGGAATCATAGGACATGATAGATCCTGCAGGTAGACTCTGAAACCAAGTTCGGACCTTACATTCGAAGGTTTGGACGAAAAGCCTCAAATACACATCTTCATGTTCGAGACCTAGGATGTCTGGGAATTGATCAAATAAATTTATGTGTTCGGTCATGCAAAGGAACGTGCAACACCAAAGGAGCGTATCTTGCTGCCACTTCAGAAAACACTCGGGGAGGGGGGGCATGCCCTTGTCCTTCAGCTCTTCCCTAGGGGAAGGAGATTAATCGTTTCATTTCTTTATCTCTGTCTTTATTTAGTACCAGAAGCCTGCCCCTTCGCATGATCGGTACAAGTGACACATTTCTCCACCAGCCAAGATATCAACCTAGGAGGTTCCGCTTGACAATTGGCCTAAAAAATATAACAATCTCTGACTAATTGTGGTAACCTTTCTTCCATATGTCGATATAGGGTGTCGATGGTGCACAATCACACACTTGGTTTAATAATCCATTTATCTATTTGAACTATGTCTGCTTGAGTTACTTGTGAGACTTCGGTCGAATCCCTTTCTTCTTTATCATTTATATCAAGCGAGAGTTTCGCCATATTTATTTGGCTCAGTGTCTCAGCATTGATCTCGCTATTAGTGCCTAACAGATTCCCATCTATAGAACCGAAAACCTCTTCACAGGATTTCCTTACCTTCTTGGCTTGCAATGTTTCCTTTTGATATGCTGCGTTCCCATTTTTCAACAAAATATTACCTCGGGTCTGTTCCGAAATGGAAAACTTGGAACTATTTGTCGATTCCCTATTTGTTGTAGCTATTATAGCCTCTTGAAATGTGACCCGAGATGCTCCATCTTCTCTCTCTCTGCCAGATAAGTTTTCCAATACTTGATCAATAAGCAGGTAGTTGTCCCGAATCGTCTTTACCTTGGCAAGTAAACTTCGTTGAGCAGAAGAAACTCTGCTCCAAATCTCCATAGCCTGGGACTGGAATATCCTGATATTTATAAATTGGCTTTCGTCGAACTCTAATCTAACCTATAGCTACCCTATCAAGTCTCTTTGCTGGCCTACTTGTATTTGACTGGTCTAAGATACCAGTTATGCTTGTTCAAGCTTAGGTTTGAGTAGCTCGATTTACTTTTCATCAACCATTCTTACTTGTTCTATTCTTTTGTTCGCTTGGTCCATGGCAGCTTCCTCTGCTATGGCTAGTTTGGCTTCTAAGGTTTTGATGAGGAGATTTTTTCACTTCAACTGATTTTTGAAAACCTCTACTGAAAATTGGTTTGTTGTAGCAAACGCCCCTAATGTCCCATCTATTTCTGTTGCGAATTCTTCTTTCTTCATATCTTTCCCATCGGTCAACACCTTAAATTTCTTGGCCTTTCTTCTTGATAGAATTCTCTTTTCACCACAAATTTTCTCTTTTTATCAAGAAAGAACTCATTTGGAGGGATCTCTTCCATCCTTAGAGGTCTCAATTCTTCATTGAAAATCCACCCTGCATCTATGTTCCCTTGAGTTGACTATAAGGGAGTAATGGAGGTGATGGGATCTTTGATTTGCTTAGCTGATTGGATTGGAGTGGAAACTGGAGTTTTCTTTTTTGGCGGATCGGGAGTTTTCATTTCTGGTTTCAGACTCCTAGTTTGCTCCTTCCTGTCCTAGTGTTCTTCTTATCTGGGTGTTGAATCTTTTGAGCCTTCGGCTTCTTTTTGCTGTGCTTCTACTGTTACTGGATTCTCACCCCGCAATAATGGGGGAAGACAACTCTGCCGATGTTCTTGGAATTTTAAAACATCAGTCCTTTCTTCAAGTGCCAGGGCTTGTATCCAAGCCAAAACATTGGCATAAGATCTTGTTCCTCGGAAAATGTCATCCGAGAGTGAATTTTCATGCTCAAACCTTTTAAGCCCGCAATTGGATAAGTGGTTACTTACGACCCTATGTGGATCATGTTTCTTGAATTCGACATGAACCAATTTCAGGTCTTCCAGGGCTGCTGCCTCATCTTTAGCATGCTTGAAATCTAACAAAGAATAGGAATTTAAATGAATAGGAAAAGGTGGCCATACCTTCTTAGAATATCCCTTAAGTTCCTTTCTTATTCCACCGATTATGGTTTTCCTAGAAATCTCACGACAAGACAACCTATCGGGTATGAATAGTGGTAAGGCATTCAGAGGAACAGAAGCACTGAAAACCCTGAGATATGAAAATTATGCTTCCACGTACCAATCGGCTATACTGCTCAGATTTATTGTGATACTATCTGAGATCCTGGGTGGTGGGTGGTCGAAGATGGTGACATGCAGCAGTACCATTACCCAGATAAATATTTCATACACAAAATCTAAAGCTTTGTCTTCCCACAACTTTAAATGTTAGACGTGGATGGGGTCAGCCTCCGATGGAGTCCAGCTCCAACTCATTAAGGGAAAAGGTGTCAGAAAACACACGGCATCCATGATATATGCGGACATAAAGAATGAAGCAATATTTCCGCTCTCCTTCTATGCTTGATACTCTGTAACTCAACTGGTCAAACTATCGGATAGTATTTTAGCCCAGTCGAAGGAACAACTTTCGGTGATCGAATGAATTGGAGGCACCCACTGAAGAAAAAAATGTGTGGTGTCCTCTCTCCCATATAATTTGCAGGTCATCATAGCCAGATATTTGAACTATGGTTCCAGAGAAATATTGAATATATACCATTACTGTCCACCCTGAACTTCGCAGGGTGTGAAACCCAATCTTTGATTAAATCGGACATACTCTTGTCGTATTGCCCACATTCCTTCTATTTAAAATTCTCCAAGAATTCGGCATTGTATGTAAGGTCTTACATGGTTGGCAACTTGTACATAGCCTGCAATTGTTCAGGTCTGAAAGTTCCAATGGTGACCCTCTGCTCGTTGATGACGGTTCTGGTTGGTATATCTACATGGTCTAATTCCCACCCGACCATATCATAGTAAGGGAGAAGACATGGCCTAGTCGCTACTTTATGCATTTGAGCCTGGATGACGATCTTATATTTGGTGATCAGGTCGTCTTTCTCATTTTCATTGGAATCATCCGAAATATCTACCAATTTAGACTGTAGAACCTCAGAAATATATGACCAGGTCTTGACAGAGTCGACACTTCGAGGTGAAGTATTAGAAACGTTGTCTGAACCTTGTCCTGAAACCTCAACAATGGCTTTAGACGCTTTTCATGGGGCCATGGAGGGGGATTCTACTTTAGCTCTCGTGTGATAACAATATGTATACATACAAAAATTAGTTCACTCGAGAAAGGTTTTCTCTGCGTAGAATAAAAATGAAATTTGTGACAACAAATAAAATATCCATGCCTTCGACCATTTAAAACTAGGTCGTCCTTAGGAACATAATGGTCAAATCATTCATAAATATAAATTTAGCAAGTTGGCGTAAGGAAAGTTTAAAATTTCCTCGGAGACTGTGCATATTAATTTTCGTATTAAAACACTAGAAATGTTGGCTTAACTTAATTAATCAGGCCTTTTTAAATGTTAATTAATCTTTCAGCATTCGCCTCACCAGGAGTTTTCGCTTTAACCCTTTGAACCTCTAAAACCCGAGATTGCGATAATTAATTTTGGTTAATAAAAGAAACACAACCAGGATTAAGAGTTTAATTAATTACATTTTCATTTATATCGCGACTTCGTGACTCGGGGTTTTGAAGGTATAACTTTAGGAGGCTCGTATTCCGAGTTGCGAAATCGTGAGATCGTGATGATATGATCTAATTAAAATGGAAGATGAAATCGGATTAAGTTTTTAATTAATTACATTTTCATTTATATTGCGACTTTGTGACTCGATGCCTCGAAGGTATAGCTTCCAGGAGGCTCATATTCCGAGTTGCGAATTCCCGACAAAGCTTAACCGCAGTTAATTTTTTTACCTTTAACATTAACCTAGATTGCTAAAACAAGAATCTCACGGTTTCGGCTGTCGGGGTTATGATGGTAAGACTTTTGGGGCTAGACAACGTCGAGACACAAAATCCTGATGACACTTAATCATGGTTTAGAGTATCTTTACTCTTGGTAGTGATCTGGGTAAACTTTTTAAAACAATTTCGTCGTTTCGCCCCTCAGGACTTGTAAACTATCTGATCTATAATTTTCGACATGCGACATCTCGAGGTAAAAAAGGAGAGATTCGTTTAAATGATAAAAATAAATAAAGCTTTCCTTAAGAGTATGATAACCATCGCTGCTCGTGCGATGAGACTTCTTATATTTTGTGGAAAATAAAGGAAAATACCAAAACCAGCTTTCGATTTCAAGCGTTAAGATATAAAATTAAAAAAAGGGCTGAAAAACAAAGGCGGCTCCAATATAGGCTCTAGCTAGGGATCCCGTTTTCCTGCAAGACGGGAAGAACAATAGACCACGTGCCTATATTGGGTAAATGGAATCAATGGATTTAATCCAGCGAAGATGTTCCTTAGAATAGGATACCGAAGGGGAAAAGAGACTTCCTTTTTTTACTTTTGAAAATATTTTCAAACTCAAATACTTTTTAAACTTAGTTGTAGTCCCTTTCACAACTTTCTCCTTCTTGTTACTGAATTTAGGTCTACATTGAAATAGTCAAAATAGTTCTAGGAGACCCAACAGATCTTGTGGCTATCGACTTGCATCAAAAGAAACACATTATATGTTTTTAATCGGGAATTCTTGTCTGAACTCGGAATGTAGATCGGGTTTTGAAAAAATTGGTTACCAGAGCAGAGTGATATTCATGTATAACAGCCTTACAGATAGCTCAGATATTGCATCAATGCCAACGAGCCTGTTCAGTACCCCAATGAAGTTATCTTGCCCTTTTTACTGAATTTCCTTTCACCACTTTGAAATATATTTATGCATTTAAATGTTGAACAAGGGCAATCATTTTTGAATTTCCTTTCATTGTCTTTTGGACTAGATGGGGGCAATCATTTTTGAATTTCCTTTCACCACATGTCTTATAATTTCCTTTTTTAGAGCGCGAAGTGGGGGAAATCAGTTTGTATGAGGGCTGATATCTATGTAATATTTTTCATTATAGGTCTGCCAACTTACTTTGATTACTCAGTACCGACCTTCCCTTAACTTTCACAACATCTTCGTTCGCAGGGAAAAAGGGAAAAAATAATTTTTTGGAGTTTTCAATTTGAGAAAGCCTCAACCCTCCGAAACTGTTGAAAAAGATAGAAAAGTTAGGATCACTTAGGCATCACTTTTTTTAGTAAGGGACCGAGGAGTTTTGAATGCCAGCTTAATTTTCACAATCTGCTTTGAAGCTTTCGAGGTTAAAAAGTAATCCCTTCTCCCTACGTATGCGGAACTGGAAAGATGTTGGATTTTCAAAAGGTAAACCTGAAAATAGAAAAGGGTGACAGATAGAGATCTACGAATTGAAAAACAGGGGTCAAAAATAAAAAATGACTCTTGAAAAACTCTTTTGGGGGTGCTTTACTTTGGGTGACTTATTCATTTCATCTTAATCTTTTGTAAACACTTAACCACAAAAATGTTCCTTTATTTATTATTTCAGATGATACTACTGTATTCTTATGGGGTTATCTAGGTTTCCTTTGAGATCCCTTCAAAACAAGACTTTATGAGTTCTCCCTTTATCTTACCCTTTCATTTTCTTTCCAAACTATCAAAAATCTCTTTTATCACCTGTTTAAGCCAATTTATTTTCCAATACACGACTTTCTGTTTACTTCTTCTGCTCATTTTGTTTGCAGATGGAATCCTGTAAAAAGGAAAATATGAAGGTTATCAAGGCCTTTTGAAAGGTGTCGAAAATTTACGAAAAGAAAAGAAAATCGAAATAGAAATGCATAATGAAATATATATACATATGTAAAAAATTCTATATATGAAATATACACATCCTTTTTTCTTTTCTTTTTTCTTTTCTTTTTTTGGCGACTGCTTATGTCATATAATGCTTCAGATAACGCTCATTGATAGGGGCATTGAGGATTTCACCATCTAGATTTTCTAGTAGGAAAGAATTTTTTCCTTCGAGAGCCGAGACTCTGAATGGCCCATACCAGAGGTGATCAAATTTACCATGTTTCGTTGTTTCTTCCCTCCTTGCATCCCACCTTAATACTAAATCACCTTGGAAGAAATCTCTGTCCTTTTCCCTACGGTCGAATAATGCCTTCATGTCATCTTGGTACTTTTGCAACCTTTCATCTACTTCTACCCTGTGCTGTTGAATATCGATTAGCTAGTTTATCCTCCTGGTAACATGATTAGGTTCTTCTTTCTGATCTTGCCATAACTTCATCACAGGGAGCACTAAATTTATAGGTAACACCGCATCTGTCGCATATACCATCTGGAAAGGGGAAATGACGATAGATTTTTTAGTGCCTATGCGATTCGCCCACAAGGCGTACTTTAAATGCACATGCCAAGAATTTTTGTTTTCATCAAATACTTTCTTAATTATATTGATCATGCTCTTGTTAGACAACTCAGCCAGTCCATTTCCTTGGGGGTAATATGTTGTGGAATGGCCAAGAACAATATTATACTTTTGGCAGAAGCTAATCATAGCCATAGATTTGAAAGCTTGGGCATTATCTGTGACTATCTTTCGGGGGCAGCCAAATCTTGACAAAATATTGTCTTCTAAGAAATCTATTACCACCAAGTCAGTTGCCCTTTTGGTTGGAATAGCTTCCACCCATTTAGTAAAGTAGTCTTTGGCAATTAAGATCCACTTGTGTTGGGTGCTAGAATGTGGATTAATCTCAGCTATAAAATCTAGCCCCCATTGTTGGAAAGGGGCTTTAGTTTTGACCGAAACTAAAGGTAGCACCGGGAGTTTTTGTTTACCTGCAAATAGTTGACAAGGGTTACAGGCTCAGACCTTGGCATTAACGTCTGAGAAACTTTTTGGCTAGTAATACCCAACCCTCAGAATTTTATAAGTTGTGGCCCTCCAAGTGTGATGTACTCCACACACTCCTTCGTGAAATTCACTTATAACCCTTTCTTTTTCCGATTCGACTAAGAAGATTAATAAGAAACCAAGTGGGTCTTTCCAATATAGTTGATTTTCGGCAATACAATACTTAACCGCATGAAGCTTTAAAGTCCTATATTTTGATGGTGATAGTTCATTTGGGCATTTTAGATTCAGAAAGTAGGATACTATGTTTATGTACCATTTTGATGATATGAATTTCTCTTCGATCTTAATTATATTTGTTTTCTCATCAAGTTCGTTTATGTTCATGTCTTCCTCACATTCCTGCAGGCAGTTTATATCCCGAGCTCTGAGATTTGATTAAGCCAAAATTTTGGCCAGGCCTTGTCCCTTTATCAGTTTAGTAGGTTTGATTTCCAGGTCAAATTATTGAATCCTTGCAAGCCATTGTCCTCTTTACCCATCCTTGTCTGGTTGTACCAAAATATCTTTCATAGAACTGGTAGGCACGTACGCGATTATCTTGGAGTGTAATACATATGTTCTAAATGCATTCAGTGCTTTCACCATGGCATACACTAGTTTTTCTATTATATCATATTTATGTTCTACGTCTATGAGGCTCTTGCTGAAAAAGGCGATCGGCTATTCGAAACCCTCTTCATTTTTTTGGAGGAGCACCGTGGCAATAGTGTGTTCAGAGGTAAATGAGAAAATAAGAAATTCTTTCAGATAATTGGGGCTTGCCAACACAGGTGCCTCGGCTATGATTTTTTTAATGTGTGCAAATGATGCTTTGGCCTCTGCTATCCACTTTACTTCGCTGTTCTTTTTCATCATATCTGTGATCAATTTTACAATTTTAGCGAAATTCGAGATAAATCTTTGTAAAAACATTATTTTTCCTAAGAAAGATTGAATTTCTTTTACATTTCTAGGAATGTTTATAGTTTCTATCACTTCAACCCTCTTAGGATCAATCTTAATTCCATCCTTAGATACAATATGACCCAGAAGTTTTCCCTCTTGCATGGCAAAGTGTGATTTCTTGGGATTTAAGGAAAGACAAAACCTGCGGCATTTTTCGAATGTTTGTTTAAGATGTACCAAATTCTCTTCGTCGAATTTGGAGAAAACTGTTAAATCATCGAGATAGATGACTACGAACTTATCCCTCTCTCCGATGAAAGCAATGTCTATAGCGCGTTGGAATGTGGCTCCCGCATTCATCAAACTGAAAGGCATTTTATCATACATGAACGTACCCCAAGTAGTATTAAAAGTTGTTTTTTCTTTATCTTGTTCATTCATCGCAATTTGATTATATCCAGAGAAACCGTCAATCACAGACATTTTGTTCGCCCCAACTACCTTTTCTAGCACGTGATCCATTTTAGGCAGCGAATAGTTTTCTTTAGGAGAGGACTTATTTAGATTTCTTAAATCCATGCACAGTCTAATTTCTCCATTCTTTTTTCTGACCGGGACCAAGTTTGCCACCCAATCAAAATATCTCAGAGGTACTATAATTTTCTCCTCTAAAAGATTCTTCACTTCTCTCTCAACCACAAGCAATAAAATGGGGTTGATCTGCCTAAGATTTTGTCTAAAGGGTTTGACCCTAGGCTTTAGAGGTATCTTGTGATCGATCATGGTAGTGTCATAGGTTCTTAACTCATCGTAATACTAGGCGAAAACGTCTTTAAATTGTCTAAGTAGGTACTTATACTTGCCTTTTATTTTAGGGGGGGGGGGGGGGTTTNTTTTTGGGGGGGGGGGGGAGTTTAGATATTTTAACCTTCCTGGACTCTTCTTTGGTTCCTATGTCACAGTCCTCAACCTCTTTTGGTTGGGGTTGTAAGGTGGATTTTATAGGTATGTCGTTTTGATCAAATAGTCTTTATAGAGGGATCAATCGTTTCGAAATCTGGTTATTTTTTAGGATCAACATGCGATGATTTGCGATTTTGTCTTGGAAAGATTGAGGGTCCTCCCCTTCTTGCATGATCCATATATGGTCATTCTGATTTTCTTGATCTGCGTGAGTTTCGAAAAATTCACCTACTGCTTCAAGGAACTTCTTAATTTGTTCATCATCCTCAAAAAACTGCCAGTGTTGGATATTATCCGGTATAGATGATCTGTGTCTTATCTCCATGTGATACTTCAATTTAAAAGTTGTAGGAGTGAAAGTTGAAGATGCTTTAGCTAATGCATCAGCCTGTAAGATTTTTGTGCGTGGGATGAAGTGGACATTTACAGATGAGAAAAAGTTCTCCATTAGATCCCAGGCACAATTTTTGTATGCTCTTAATCTGGGATGTTTGGCCTGGTATTGTCGATTTATTTGTTTGACTATCAAATCCGCATCTCTGTATACCTATAGGTTTTTTATTTTTAGCCTCCTGGCAGTCTCTAATCCTAAGACCAAGGCTTTGTATTCACATACATTGTTAGTATAATATATATTCCATTGTAGTCTGTAAGAAAAAGGGACAATGAACCTTTCTTCGGGTGCCACAAAAAGCACTCCTGCACCAGCTCCTTCGCATGACAAGGCACCGTCAAAAAACATTTTCCAGATACCGGTGCTACACATATCCTCGGTCATGTAACCTGACTCTTCATTCTCTATATCGTTTTCCTCTATGCGACCATCTAAACCGTCGTCAAAATATAAGATACAATTTCCTAAATCTTGATCTGCAATGTAAATAGGGAAATTGTTTAGATTTTGGGGGTCGCTTACTGTATATGATAACCTCGTCTCCCTATACAACCGAGTAAATTTCCCACAAAACAAAGGAATCATGGCGTAAACCATATCTAGTTGAAGAGAAACCCCCAACTTGGCTCCCCATGACCTAGAAAACAGTAAGCTATACTTGGCGGGAATATCAACAATAACCACATCCATCAAGACGCACTTAACTGGGACATGTGCCAGGGTGACTACCAAATCCTTTATCATTCCCATGCACTTAACTTTTCTTGAATCAAATGAGTAAAGATCTTTGTAAGGTCTGGTGATCTGGAGGCCCAATCTTTCCATAATAATTTTAGGCATCACATTATGTGAGGCTCCAGAGTCTAGCATGCAATTATGTAGCAATTGATCGTACACGTTTAAGGTGATATAAAATGGAGCAGTAGTGTCTTTGGCCCCTTCAAAATGTGGACCAAAAGTGTCTTGGTTAAAGGTGTATTTGTATTAGCTGCTTCGGTTTCCTCTGTTTTAGTCTCATCCTTCTCCACTTCGGGATCTTGCGTGTTTACTACTTTTGCTTTGTTGTTAGGTAACACAGTTTCTTCTAGGGTAGGCTCATAAGTTTGACCTCTTGGGAGAATTTTCTTAGGTTGAGTAGTTGAAATGGGCTTACTCTTAGATCTCAAGTTATACCTAGGTTGGACCTCAACCATTATCATATCGATTTCTTCTTGATAACTACAAAGGTCATTATAATCTCTTTCTTCACTCTTAATAGACAATTGTTGAGTGTTTAGAGATTTTTCATAATCCTCTCTAGTCAGATAAGGTTGTGTGCAGTCATCACCCAAGTTCGTGACATCATCTTCTAAATCTCCGAAATCTTGGAGATCATTCCCTCCTATAAAATTTTTGTTCTTTAGGGGAGTTTGTATCTTTTGATCTTCGTTTTTTATCTGTATTTGCTGATTTGGGGGATTGGGATTCCTCCCGAAATCCTTTTTGGCGAAAGAATCGGCTTTGGCCTGTTCTAGCTCCATCCTAGATATTTTATTAGACAGCTCCTTAATTATCCTGGCCATATCATCTACTTTGTCATCTGTGTATCTATTAGATCCTGACAGCCCTGCTTGTTCTCTAACGTGTCTAGTTTCTCGGTTCCCTGTTTCTACTTTAGCTTTTAACTTACTAGAAGCCATCATATTTGACTCAATTTCTACAGCGTCATATTTCATTCGGTTTAGAGTATCTCCCTTTCTTTCTCGTAAAAGAAGTGCAAAATCTGGTTCAAAATCCCCCTATGAAAGTTACTTTGGTTGCAGGTTGGGACGGTTTAACCTCGAATGGGATCTTGTTATACGGCTTGTTGAATCTTTGAATAATCTCCATAACTATTTCTGAATTCTTTTTTCTTAAAGACCCAAACTCGGTTAAATAGTATAGGTGGTCAATTCTTTAGCCCCATTGTCTAAGGAAAGAATCTTCCAAGGCATCATAGGACATGATATATCCTACAGGTAGACTTCGAAAACATGTTCGGACCTGACCTTCAAAGGTTTGGACGAAAAGCCTCGAATACACATCTTCATGTTCGAGACCTAGGATGTCTCCTTCCCTGGTGAATTTTGGTAAATTTTTTATATAAGTTTTGGGAAGGTCATGTAGAGGAAGGGGCAATACCAAAGGAGCATATCTTGCTGCCACTTTAGCAAAAACTCTGGGAGGGGGGGCATGCCCTTGTCCTCTAGCTCCTCCCCCAGGAGCACCTCCACCTCCTCCTAGAGGACCCCCACCACCTCCTCCGACAACCCCTCCACCTCCCCCTCCGGCGGCAACCATTGTTATTAGTGGAAAGTTGTAAAGGGGGTTTTGGAAAATTAAAAGTGAATCTTTATTTTCTTCGCAGGGCGAAAAATCCGAGGATGGTTGGTAAGGGATACGAGGGCTTGGCTCTTCGGACTTGCAAGAGATGTAATAAGGAGAACAAATGGGTGTGGAAATTGAATGTGTGAAATATTCTTCGATATTGTGTGAGGTTGCGAAATTTAACTGAAGATTCGACGATATATAGACAGTAGATAAATTTTCTACAGGGCTTTTTCCTTTATGTACTATAGAGGTTATCGGACGGGTTTCACTTCTAACTTCAAAGCAGTTTGATGTTAGATCCTTAGTGTCGAAAAGAGGGTTTCATGAAGTTGCAGGTTCAAAAGAACTCTTGGTCTTCATTTGTGGGAATTTAAGCTGATAGACTAAAGGGGTCGGCTTAAAAGAGCCTCTCACCTTTAAAATCTTCTCAGGATCGGTAACGGGTGTGGTTATTTACCATCCAAGTTTTGCCTGGTATTCCTTCGTCCAGATGCCAGCTTATTAATCATGGAGTCTCCAAGTGAAATATTGGAAATCCTTTAAAAGGTGTTCACTCTTTGTTCACTATCAAAGGGTGGCACTTTCAACGAAAAATGTCATTTTCCCAGGGAAAAAGATTTCATAATTTCGGTCCCCGGCAACGGCGCCAAAAAGATGTTGTTCCAGAGTCTGTACTTAAGGCTTATAAGTACAGTGTCTAGGCATCCAAAAGTGAGTAAGGGATAGAGAAGGAAGAAATGTCAACCTTCGGCAAGGGAAGCTAGGGCTGATTTCTAGGTTGTTGTCTAGCTTCCAACTGTTCCTTCATGTTCACGTCCCTTTCAATTGTTGTCCATGAAAGTTCAAGTTCTACTCAGGTAGTGGCTATTTTAAGAATAGTATCAAAAATATTCAAGGCAATATGTGTTTGATCTGATAGTCCAGGTTCAATATTAGGTTGTCTTGTCACATGGACAGTCATAGAGGAACAGAAAGATAAGAAAATCTCAAAGAACTTTTTAGATGTTGTCTCGATTTCGGTCATATAAAGGAGAGTTTATAGCTATGATAGTTAAAATAGGGTGAAAACAAAAGGGTGAAAACATTAAGTTGTTTATCATGTAAGGCTCCTATCAAGGGAGAATCTCACTCATAAATAGAGGAAGAAAAAGATAAAGAAATAACCTGATGAAGCATAAAATATATATAGAAATCTAAAGTGTTTACTGGTCTTATACCTGTTGATAGTTGGTACAGAGGAAAAATGGTAAACAATATAGAAAACTAAAAATTAATTCACTATAGTAGAGGTTGTACTAAGTTATAAAGAAACATTCATCAGATACATATATGAAATGAAGTTAAATATGAAATACAAGGAAACAAACTCATAACACAGTCATGACGGAAATGAGAATCTTCAGATTTGCTTTGTATTAACTCTCGAGGGGGAAAATATCTATTACAATCGACCCAAAAAGGTCCAGCCTTTGTTCCTTTCTTCTATTGTATATTTATACAGATTTACATATGATGGAATCTCAATCGTTCCAGGATTTTCAGTTACAAGAGGAAGGAGATCAATCGTTTCATTTCTTTATCTCTTTCTTTATTTAGTATCAAAAGCCCGCCCCTAAACATGCTCGGTACAAGTGACACATTTCTCCACCAGCCGAGATATCAACCTAGAAGGTTCCACTTGACAATTGGCCTCACAAATATAGCAATCTCTGACTAATTGTGGTAACCTTTCTTCCATCTGTCGGTCTAGGGTGTCGATGGTGCACAATCACACACTTGGTTTAATAATCCATTTATCTATTTGAACTATGTCTACCTGAGTTACTTGTGAGACTTTGGCCGAATCCCTTTCTTCTTTCTCATTTATATCAAGCGAGAGTTTCACCATATTTATTTGGCTCAATGTCTCAACATTTCTCTCACTATCAGTGCCTAACAGATTCCCATCTATAGAACCGAAAGCCTCTTCACAGGATTTCCTTACCTTCTTGGCTTGCAATTTTTCCTTTTGATATGTTGCATTCCCATTCTTTTAACAAAATATTACCTTGAGTCTGTTTCGAAATGGAAAACTAGGAACTATTTGTCGATTCTCTATTTGTTGTAGCTATTACAGCCTCTTGAAATGTGACCCGAGATGATCCAGATTCTCTCTCTCTCTGCCAGATAAGTTTTCCAATACTTGATCAATAAGCAGGTAGTTGTCCCGAATTGTCTTTACCTTGGCAAGTAAACTTCCCTGAGCAGCAGGAACTCTGCTCCGAATCTCCATAGCTTGGGACTGGAATATCCCGATATTTATAAGTTGGCTTTTGGCGAACTCTAATCTAACATGTAGCTACCCTATCAAGTCTCTTTGCTGGCATACCTGTATTTGACTGGTATGAGATACCAGTTCTACTTGTTCAAGCTTAGCTTTGAGCAGCTCGATTTCCTTTTTATCGGCCATTCTTGCTTGTTCTATTCTTGTGTTCACCTGGTCCATGGAAACTTCCTCTATTGTGGTTAGTTTGGCTTCTAAGGTTTTGATGAGGAGATTTTTTCTCTTCAACTGATTTTTCAAAACCCTGATTGAAAATTGGTTTTCTGTAGCAAAGGCCCCTAATGTCTCGGCTATTTCTGTCGCAAATTTTTCTTTCTTCATATCTTTCCCATCGGTCAACACCTTAGATTTCTTGGCCGTTGATCCTGCTTCTTGATAGAATTCTCTTTTTACCACAACATTTCTCTTTTTATAAAAAAGAACTCATTTGGAGGGAGCTCTTCCATCCTTATAGGTCTCAATTCTTCATTGAAAATCCACCCTACGTCTATGTTCTCTTGAGTTGATTGTAAGGGAGTAATGAAGGCGATGGGATCTTCGATTTGTTAAGAACCAAATATCAATATAGCATAGAAAAACCTCAGAAAAAGTGCTCAACGCCTTGAAAAAGAGATAATTTCAGATAATAAGCCTCTTCAAGGGGGAAACCTCCTTTTTACCCCACTTAAATGTTCAAGTCAAGATGATTCAAAATGAAAATGTCTCCTTGGTATATATAGGAGACTAGGAGGTATAATTACAACTAATGGCCTAAAGCCAACATAAATAAAATAACATTACTAATATAATATGCCCCAATTAAGGGGTAATGAGCCAATAT
>ML781319.1:907877-923656 GCA_009831015.1 Picea engelmannii | reverse complement strand
CTCTTACTGGAGAGGTGTGCAATTCCAATAGTACCTTTTGTTTGAGTTGGGAGTTCTTACATAAATATAAGCGATCTTTGTACCATAGTGAATCATTTTTCCATGTAAATGTATCTGATGCACTGGAATCCTGTTGCAACCTTGTAATGAGAGTCCACACTTTTTCGTCATTCTTCCATTCCTCCCTTGCTTCTATTATCCAATCGGGTTGGATGATTGAGATAGCATAGAGAAAGGCCTCAACATATTCATCCTTTCTTGAGAGTGCATCTGCCACACCATTTTATTTCCCCTTTTTATAGAGGATTTCAAAATCATAACCCAATATCTTGGTTACCCATTTTTGTTGTTCCTCTAAAGACAGTCTTTGTTCCAGGAAGTATTTAAGACTATCATGATCATTTTTGACCTTGAAGTACCTACCTATTAGGTAAGGACGCCATTTCTTCAATGCATGTAGTATTGCTATCATTTCCTTCTCATAAATGGGTTTGTGTAAGTCCTTTCCCTTGAGTGGTCAACTTTCAAAATCCAGGGGCCTTCCTTCTTGCATTAGGACAGCACCAATTCCATTTCTCGAGGCATCACATTCCACAATAAAGGTTTTTGTGAAGTCTGGAGTGGTCAAGATAGGAGCTTTACACATCACCTCTTTAAGTTGTTCAAAATCTTTAGTTTCCTCTGGAGTCCATGAAAATGCATCCTTCTTAGTTAGTTCTATTAAAGGTGCTGCTATTCTTCCATAGTTTCGAACAAACTTGCGGTAGTAACCTGTCAAACCCAAAAATCCTCTAATATTCTTCAATGTTTTGGGAATCGGCCAGTCCATCATGGCCTTAATATTGTTAGGGTCTACCTTGACACCTTCATGAGATGCAATATGACCCAAATACTCTACCTCCTTTACTCCAAAGAAAAATTTGGATGGTTTGGCATACAGTTGTTGCTCCTTTAGTAGTTGTAGCACCTTGTCAACATGTCGCACATGATCCTCCCAAGACTTGCTATAGATTAGTATATCATCAAAAAATACTAACACAATTTTTCGATGGAAGGGCTTGAAAATGGAATTCATCAACCCTTGGAATGTGGAAGGTGCATTTGTAAGGCCAAAAGGAATGACCAAAAATTCATAATGGCCTTCATGAGTTCGGAATGTTGTTTTTGGGATATCCTCTTCCTTCATTCTAATCTTATGATACCCTAAACGAAGATCCAATTTTGTGAAATAGATTGCTCCATGTAGTTCATCTAAAAATTCATCAATGACGGGAATGGGAAACTTATCTTTAATAGTGATCTTGTTGAGCTCTCTATAATCTAGACACATACGCCATGAGTTATTTTTCTTGAACACCATTACCCCTGGTGCAGAGTAAGAACTTTGGCTAGGTCTAATAATTCCAGCCTCAAACATTTCTTCATCCATGCGCTCAATTTCACTCTTCTAGGTATAAGGGTATCTGTATGGCCTGATGTTAGGAGGAACACTCTTAGGAATTAGGTGAATTTCATGATCATGATTTCGAGTGGGTGGAAGACCTTTGGGAATATCTTCAAATACCTTGGAATTCTTATCAATGATCCTTTAGAAATATTGAGGAATAGATGGCTTAGATGTTTGAAAATCTAGTGAGCATAGTTGTGCAATAACGCCTTGATGCCCTTTTTTCAATAATTTTGTCATGTTGTTAGAGCTTATCACCTTACCGGGTTTTCCTGTGATACCTCTTAACTCAATTTATTTTCCTTCCAATGAAAATTTCATAAAAAACTTCTTCAAAATTAAAAGCCATTGTTCCTAATGACTGTAACCATTGGATTCCTAGTACAACATCTTTACCACCCATGGGTATAGAAATCATTGGACTATTCATTACATATTCATGTGTCTTCTCTATTACGAAATTTTTCAATACTTCCATGATCTCCCGTTTTAAACCCTTCATCATCTCTTGTAGTTCATATTTTGTAACAATCTTCTTTTGTAAATCATTTATGTCACTACGCATTTTGTCACCTTTATCAAGAGTCCAAGTAGGATTTTTTGGAGGCTCAGTTGGTGTAGAAGTTCCCTTTTTGGGTGGCATGTTGGCTAATTATCACTTTTGAACCTTGATTTTGAGGTGGTTCTACTAGACAATATTTATTCTATTGTATATACCAAGTTTTGGCCCTTCTAGGTATGGAAATTTCTTTTATGTAGTTCTCTAATATTTCTTCTCTGTAATGCCACAGGTTTGATCAAAATTGGATGTGCCAAGTGGAATTTACGGTAACTTCCCCACAACTTGTCGAACTTTGGGCTTTCCAGGAGATCTCACTTGTATAGCATGCCCCGCACAAAATAATTTATATAAAATTCTGAAACTCACACCCAAAATACTACATTTTATCCACAATCTAATGCAACTAGTCCCACTCAATTTGGATAGTATAGGAAGAAGTTATGATTTTTTTACCTAGAACACCTTCTTGAGACTAGTCAATAGGACTAATCAGATACCCTATCTTACACAAGGTGTATATACAAATGAAAGATGACCCAGAATTTGAACATTTTACCATAGATACCATATGAATTTCTGTAAATGGTCTCCATAGGGAAGGGTATGAAACGTTACAGAAAAGTATTTATAGTGAAAATTCCGCAATGACTCAGTTCAAGATGATTCCAGAACCCTATCTTGTACAGGCTGTATCTCCAAACTTATAAGGCCTCGGTATACTAATTTTGAACCCAACGTACCTTGATCCATCTACTAAATATCCTCCAAGCCATTCCTTTTGAAACATTGTAAAAACAAAGTTATAGTGAAAATTCCAAGGTGTCTTAGATCTAGCAGCGAAACCCCAAGACCTTGAGCTCTGATACCATATGTTAAGAACCAAATATCAATATAGCATAGAAAAACCTCAGAAAAGGTACTCAATGCCTTGAAAAAGAGATAATTTCAGATAATAAGCCTCTTCAAGGGGGCAACCTTTTTTTTACCCCACTTAAATGTTCAAGTACAAGATGATTCAAAATGAAAATGTCTCCTTGGTATATATAGGAGACTAGGAGGTATAATTACAACTAATGGCCTAAAGACGACATAAATAAAATAACATTACTAATATAATATGCCTCAATTAAGGGGTAATGAGTGAATATTAGGGCTTAACAGTACCGGCTATTTCTGTTGTGAATTCTTCTTTCTTCATATCTTTCCCGTCGGTCAACACTTTACATTTCTTGGCCGTTGATCCTGCTTCTTGATAGAATTCTCTTTAGTTGATTGGCCTAGATTGGCAACTGGAGTCTGCTTTTTCGGTGGATCGGGAGTTTTCATTTCTGGTTTTAGACTCCTGGTTTGCTCCTCCCTGTCCTGGTGTTCTTCTTGTCTAGGTGTTGAATCTTTTGAGCCTTCGGCTTCTTTTTGTTGCACCTCTGTTGTTATTGGATTCTCACCCTGCAATACTGGGGGAAGACAACTTCGCCGATGTTCTTGGAATTTTAAAACATCGGTCCTTTCTTCAGGTATCAGGACTTGTATCTGAGCCAAAACCTTGGCATAAGATCTTGTGCCTCAAAAAATGTCATCCGAGGGTGAATTTTCATGCTCAAACCTTTTAAGCCCGCAATTGGCTAAGTGGTTACTTACGACCCTATGTGGATCGTGTTTCTTGAATTTGACATGAAGTAATTTCAGGTCTTCCAGGGCTGCTACCTCAACTTTAGCATGCCTGAAATCTAACAAAGAATAGGAATTTAAATGAATAGGAAAAGCTAGCCATACCTTCTTAGAATATCCCTTAAGTTCCTTGCTTACGCCACCAATTACGATTTTCCTGGAAATCTCATGACAAGCCAGCCTATCGGGTATGAATAGTGGTAAGGAATTCGGAGGAACAGAAGTGTCGAAAACCCTAAGATATGAAAATTCTTCTTCCACATACCAATCGGCTATACTGCTCAGATCTACAACAATACTGTCTGAGATCCTGGGTGGTGGGTGGCAGAAGATAGTGACATGCAGTGGTACCATTACCCAGTTAAATATTTCATACACAAAATCTGAAGCTTTGTCTTCCCACATCTTTGAAAGGTATATGTGGATGGGCTCAGCCTTTGATGGAGTCAAGCTCCAACCCATTAAGGGAAAAGGCGTCAGAAAACACACGACGTTCATGATATACGCAGACATAAAGAATGAAGCGATCTTTCCACTCTCCTTCTGCGCTCGATACTCTGTAACTCGACTAGTCAAACTATCGGATAGTAGGTTATCCCAATTGAAGGAACAAACTTTGGTGACCGAATGAATTAGAGGCACCCACTGAAAGAAAAAATGTGTGGTGTCCTCTCTGCCATATAATCCACAGGTCATCATAGCCACATATTTGAACTGTGGTTCCAGAGAAGAGATTGAATATATACCATTACTGTCCGCCCTAAACTTCACAGGGTGTGAAACCCAATCTTTGATTAAACCGGACATACTCTTGTCATATTGCACACATTCCTTCTATTTAAAATTCTCCAAGAATTTGGCATTGTATGTAAGGTCTGACACGGTTGGCAACTTGTACATAGTCTACAATTGTTCAGGTCTGAAAGTTCCAATGGTGACCCTCTGCTCATTAACGATGGTTTTAGTTGGTATATCTACATGGTATAATGCCCACCGGACCATATCGTAGTAAGGGAGCAGACGTTTCCTAGCCACTACTTTATGCATTTGAGGCTGGACGAAGATCTTATATTTGGTGATCAGGTCGTCTTTTTCATTGTCACTGGAATCATCCGAAACATCTACCAATTCAGACTGTAGAACCTCAGAAATATACGACCAGGTCTTCACAGAGTCGACACTTCAAGGTGAAGTATCAGAATCGTTGTCTAAACCTTGTCCTGAAACCTCAACATTGGATTTAGATGCTTTTCACGGAGCCATGACGGGGGATTCTACTTTATCTTTCTTGAGAGAACAATATGTATACATACAAAAATTAGTTCGCTCGAGAAAGGTTTTCTCTACGTAGAATAAAAATGAAATTTGTGACAACAAATAAAAGATCCATGCCTTTGACCATTTAAAACTAGGTTGTCCTTAGGAACAGAATGGTCAAATCGTTCATAAATACAAATTTAGCAATAAAAACCAAATGCTTACTTGTCAATTCGCCTCATTTCCAATTAATGTCATAGATTTTGACAGTTCGTAATGCAAGTTGTCGCAAGGAAAGTTTAAAATTTCCTCGGAGACTGTGCATATTAATTTTTGTATTAAAACACTGGAAATGTTGGCTTAACTTAATTAATTAGGCCTTTTTAAATGTTAATTAATCTTTCGGCATTCGCCTCACCGGGAGATTTTGCTTTAACCCTTTGAACCTCTAAAACCCAAGATTGCGATAATTAATTTTGGTTAATAAAAAAAATGTAACCAGGATTAAATGTTTAATTAATTACGTTTTCATTTATATCGCGACTTTGCGACTTGGGGTTTCAAAGGTATAGCTTACGGGAGGCTCGTATGCCGAGTTACAAAATTGTGAGATCGTGATGATATGATCTAATTAAAATGGAAGATAAAACTGGATTAAGTGTTTAATTAATTACGTTTTCATTTATATCGCAACTTCACGACTCGGGGCCTCGAAGGTATAGATTCCGGGAGGCTCGTATGTTGAGTTGAAAATTCCCAACAGAGCTTAACCGTGGTTAATTTTTTTACCTTTAACATTAACCTGGGTTACTAAAACAAGAATCTCGCGGTTTCGGCTATCAGGGTTATGATGGTAAGACTTTTGGGGCTAGCCAATGTCGAGACATGAAATCTTGATTATGCTTAACCGTGGTTTAGAGTATCTTTACTCTCGGTAGTGATCTAGGTAAACTTTTTAAAACTATTTCGTTGTTTCGCCCCTCAAGACTTGTAAACTATGTGATCTATAATTTCTGACATGCGACATCTCGAGGTAAAAAAGGAGAGATTCGTTTAAACGATAAAAATAAATAAATCTTTCCTTAAGAGTATGATAACTGTCGTTGCTTGTGCGATGAGACTTCTAAGATTTTGGGGAAAATAAAGGAAAATACCAAAACCAGCTATCAATTTCAAGCGTTAATATATAAAATTTAAAAAAGGGCTGAAAAACAAAGGAGGCTCCAACATAGGCTCCAAATAGGGATCCCGTTTTCCTGCAAGGTAGGAAGAACAATAGACCACATGCCTATATTGGGTAAATGGAGTCAATGGCTTTAATCTAGAGAAGATGTTCCTTAGAACAGGATATCGAAGGGGAAAATAGACTTCCTTTTTTTACTTTCGAAAAGCTTTTCAAACTCAGATACTTTTTAAACTTAGTTGTAGTCCCTTTCACAACTTTCTCCTTCTCGTTACTGAATTTAGGTCTGCATTGAAACAATCAAAACAGTTCTAGGAGACCCAACAGATCTTGTGGCTATCGGATTGCATCAAAAGAAACAAATTATATGTTTTTAATTGGGAAGTCATGTCTGAACTTGGGATGTAGATCGGGCTTTGAAAAAATTGGTTACTAGAGCAGAGTTATATTCATGTATAACAGCCTTACATATATCTTAGCTATTGCTTCATTGCCAGTGAGCCTGTTTAGTGCCCCGGTGAAGTTATCTGGCCCTTTTTACTGAATTTCCTTTCACCACTTCGAAATATATTTATGCATTTAAATGTTGAGACGAGGGCAATCATTTCTGAATTTCCTTTCATCGTCTTTTGGAATAGATGGGGGCAATCATTTCTGAATTTACTTTCATCGTGTTTTGGACTAGATGGGGGCAATCATTTCTGAATTTTCTTTCACCACCTGTCTTATAATTTTCTTTTTTAGAGTGCGAAGTGGGGACAATCAGTTTCTATGACGGTTGATATATTTGTAATATTTATCATTATAGGTCTGCCAACTTACTTTGATTACTCGGTACCAACCTTCCCTTAACTTTCACAACACCTTCATTCGCAGGGAAAAAGGGAAAAAATATTTTTTCGGAGTTTTCAATTTGAGCAAGCCTCAATCCTCTGAAACTGTTGAAAAACCTAGAAAGTTAGGATCACTTAGGTGTCTCTTTGTTTAGTAAGGGACTGAGGAGTTGTGAAGACCAACTTACTTTTCAAAATCTATTTTTAATCTTTCGAGGTTAAAAAGTAATCCCTTCTCCCTGCGTATGCGAAACCAGAAAGTTGTTGGCTTTTCAAAAGGTAAACCCGAAAATAGAAAAGGGTGACAGATAGAGATCTATGAACTGAAAAACAAGGGTCAAAAATCAAAACTGACTCTTGAAAATCTCTTTCAAGGGTGCTTTACTTTGGGTGACTTATTCATTTTGTCTTATTCTTTTGTAAACACTTAACCATGAAAATGTTCCTTTATTTATTATTTCAGATGATACTGTCGTATTCTTATGGGGTTATCTTGGTTTCCTTTTTGAGCCCTTCAAAACACGACTTTAGGAATTCTCTCTTTATCTTACCATTTCATTTTCTTTCCAAACTATCAAAAATCTCTTTTATCACCTGTTTAAGAAAATTTATTTTCCGATACACGACTTTCTGTTTACTTCTCCTGCTCGTTTTGTTTGCAGCTGGAATCCTGTAAAAAGGCAAATATGAAGGTTATCAAGGCCTTTTGAAAGGTGTCGAAAATTTACGAAAAGAAAAGAAAATCAAAATAGAAATTCATAATGAAATATATATACATATGTAAAAAATTCTATATATGAAATACACACATGTTTTTTGTTTTTTTTTGGCAACTGCTTATGTCATATAATGCTTCAGATAACGCCCGTTGACAGAGGCGTTGAGGATTTCACCATCTAGATTTTCTAGTAGGAAAGAATTTTTTCCTTCGAGAGCCGAGACTCTGAATGGCCCATACCAGAGGTGATTGAATTTACCATGTTTCATTGTTTCTCCCCTCCTTGCATCCCACCTTAATACTAAATCACATGGGAGGAAATCTCTATCCTTTGCCCTATGGTCAAATAATTCCTTCATGTCATCTTGGTACTTCTGCAACCTTTCATCTACTTCGACCCTATGCTATTGAATCTTGATTAGCTGGTTTATCCTCCTGGTGACATGATTAGGTTCTTCTTTCTGATCTTGCCATAATTTCATCACGGGGAGCGCTAAATTTATAGGTAACACCGCATCTGTCCCATATACCATCTGAAAAGGGGAAATGCGGATAGACTTTTTAGTGCCTATGTGATTCGCCCACAAGGCGTACTTTAAATGCACATGCCAAGACTTTTTGTTTTCATCCAATAATTTCTTAATCATATTGATCAAGCTCTTGTTAGATGACTTGGCCAGTCCATTTCCTTGGGGGTAATACGTTGTGGAATGGCCAAGAAAAATATTATACTTTTGGCAGAAGCTGATCATAACTATAGATTTGAAATCTTGGGCATTATCTATGACTATCTTACAGGGGCAGCCAAATCTTGGCAAAATATTGTCTTCTAAGAAATCTATTACCACCGAGTCAGTTTCCCTTTTGGTTGGAATAGCTTCCACCCATTTAGTAAAGTAGTCTATGGAAGTTAAGATCCACTTGTGTTGGGCACTAGAATGTGGATTAATATCACCTATAAAATCTAGTCCCCATTGTTGAAAAGGGGATTTAGTTTTGATCGGAACTAAAGGTAGCGTCGAGAGTTTCTGTTTACCTGCAAATAGTTGACAAGTGTTACAGGATCAGACCTTGTCATTATCGTCTGAGAAATGTTTTGGCCAGTAATACCCATCCCTCATAATTTTGTAAGCTATGGCCCTCCAAGCGTGATGTTCTCCACACACTCCTTCGTGAAATTCACTTATAAACCTTCCTTTTTCCAATTCGACTAAGCAGATTAACAAGAAATTGAGTGGGTCTTTCCAATATAGTTGATTTTCGACAATACAATACTTAACCACATGAACCTTTAAAGTCCTGGCTTTTGATGGCGATAGTTCACTCGGGCATTTTAGAGTCATCAGGTAGGATACTATGTTTCTATACCATTCTGATGATATGAACTTCTTTTCGATCTTAATTGTATTTGTTTGATCATCAAGTTCGTTTATGTTCATGTCTTCCTCATATTCCTGTAGGCAGTTTATATCCAGAGCTCTGAAATTTGATTCAGCCAAAATTTTGGGCAGGCCTTGTCCCTTTATTAGTAAAGTAGGTTTGATTTGCAGGTTAAATTCTTGAATATTGGTAAGCCATCGTCCTCTTTTCCCATCGTTTTCTAGTTGTACCAAAATATCTTTCACAGAACTGGTAGGCACGTACGCAATTATCTTGGAGTGTAATACATACGTTCTAAATGCCTTTAGTGCTTTCACCATGGCATACGCTTGTTTTTCTATTATATCATATTTAAGTTATGTGTCTCTGAGGCTCTTGCTGAAAAAGGTGATCATATTTTCGAAACCCTCTTCATTTTTTTGGAGGAGAACCACGGAAATCATCTGTTCAGAGGCAAACGAGAAAATAAGAAATTCTTTCAGATAATCGGGGCTTGCCAAAAAAGGTGCCTCGGCTATGACTTTCTTAATGTGTGCGAATGACACTTTGGCCTCTATTGTCCACTTTACTTCACTATTCTTTTTTAGCATATCTATGATCAATTTTACAATTTCAGCGAAATTTGGGATAAATCTTCGTAAAAAAATTATTTTTCCCAAGAAAGATTGAATTTCTTTTACATTTCTAGGAATGTTTATAGCGTCTATCACTTCAACCCTCTTAGGATCAATCTTAATTCCATCCTTATATACAATATGACCCAAAAGTTTACCCTCTTGCCTGGCAAAGTGTGATTTCTTGGGATTTAAGGACATACCAAACCTGTGACATTTTGTGAATGTTTGTTTAAGATGTACCAAATGCTCTTCGTCGGATCTGGAGAAAACTGTTAAATCATTGAGATAGATGACTACGAACTTATCCCTCTCTCCGATGAAAGCAATGTCCATAGTGCATTGGAACATGGCTCCTGCATTCATCAAACTGTAAGGCATTTTATCATACATGAACGTACCCCAAGGGGTAGTAAAAGTTGTTTTTTCTTTATCTTGTTCATTCATGGAAATTTGATTATATCCATAGAAACCGTCAATCATAGACATTTTGTTCGCCCCAACTACCTTTTCTAGCATGTGATCCATTTTAGGCAGTGGATAGTTGTCTTTAAGAGAGGACTTATTTAGATTTCTAAAATCCACGCACAGTCTAGTTTCTCCACTCTTTTTTCTGACCGGGACCAGGTTTTCCACCCAGTCGAAATATCTCAGAGGTACTATAATTTTCGCCTCTAAAACATTCTTCACTTTTCTCTCGACCACAGGAAATAAAATGGGGTTGATCTTCCTAAGATTTTGTCTAAAGGGTTTGACCCCAAGCTTTACAGGTATCTTGTAATCGATCATAGTAGTGTCGTAGGTTCTTAACTCATCGTAAAACCAGGCAAAAACATCTTTAAATTGTCTAAGCAGGTCCTTATACTTGCCTTTTATTTCAAGGGGGAGGAGTTTAGATATTTTAACCATCCTGGACACTTCTTTGGTTCCTATGTCACAGTCCTCAACCTCTTCTGGTTGGGGTTGTAAGGTGGATTTTACAGGCATGTCATTTTGATCAAACAGTCTTTCCAGAGGGATCAGTCCTTTCGAAATCTAGTTATTTTTTAGGATCAACATGCGATGATTTGCGATTATGTCTTGGAAAGCTTGAGGGTCCTCCCCTTCTTGCATGATCCATATATGGACATTCTGATTTTCATGATCTGCGCGAGTTTCGGAAAATTCACCTACTACTTCAAGGAACTTCTTAATTTGTTCATCATCCTCAAAAACTTGCCATTGCTGGATATTATCTAGTATAGATGGTCTGTGTCTTATCTCTATGTGATACTTCAATTTAAAAGTTGTAGGAGGAGTGAAAGTTGAAGTTGCTTTAGCTAATGCATTAGCCTATAATTTTTCTATGTGTGGGGTGAAGTGGACATTTACAGATGAGAAAAAATTCTCCATTAGATCCCAGGCACAATTTTTGTATGCTCTTAATCTGGGATTCTTAGCCTGGTATTACCAGTTTATTTGTTTGACTATCAACTTCGCATCTCCATATACCTCTAGGTTTTTTATTTTTAGCCTCCTGGCAGCCTCTAATCCTAAGACCAAGGCTTCGTATTCACATACATTGTTAGTATAATCTATATCCCATTGTAGTCTGTAAGAAAAAGGGACAATGAACCTTTCTTTGGGTGCCACAAAAAGCACTCCTGCACCAGCTCCTTCGCATGACAAGGAACTGTCAAAAAAAATAATTATATACCGATGCTACACATATCCTTGGTCATGTAACCTGACTCTTCATGATCTATATCATTTTCCTCTGTGCGACCATCTAAACCATCGTCAAAAGATAAGATACAATTTCCTAAATCTTGATCTGCAATGTAAATAGGGAAATTGTTCGGATTTTGGGGGTCGCTTACTGTATATTCTAACCTCGTCTCCCTATACAACCGAGTAAATTGCCCACCAAACATAGGAATCATGGCGTATGTCATATCCATTCGAATAGAACCCCCTAGCTTGGCTCCCCATGAGCTAGACAACAGTAAGCCATACTTGGGGGAATATCAACAATGACCACATCCATCAAGATCCTCTTAACTGGGACCTGTGCTAGGGTGACTACCAAATCCTTTATCATTTCCATGCACTTAACTTTTCTCGAATCAAATGAGTAAATATCTCCGTAAGGTCTGGTGATCTGGAGGCCCAATCTGTCCATAATAATTTTAGGCATCACGTTATGTGAGGCTCCGAAGTCTAGCATGCAATTATGTAGCAGTTGATCGTACATGTTTAAGGTGATATAAAAGGGAGCAACAGTGTCTTTGGCCCCTTCAAAATGTGGACCAAAAGTGATGTTGGGCTTATCATCTTCCAGATTCAAAACGTCAGATTGGCTTTCTAGCTCTGAAACTCCTATCACTTTCGTAATGTGCTTTCGATAAACTGGGTTTTTCGGTAACTCTACCAGAGGAATTGTTACTTAATTTTATTTATCTCGCTTTTGAAACTGAAAACTCCGCTCACCTTGTCTGTTTCTCTAGTTGGGACTTATGAATTCTTCTTTTCCAACTTATTTGTCTGGACTGCCTTATTACTCATGATCTTGGTTAAAGGTGTATTTGTATTAGTTGCTTCGGTTTCCTCTGTTTGAGTCTCAACCTTCTCCACTTCGGGTTCTTGCGCGTTTACTACTTTTGCTTTGTTGTTAGGTAACATAGTTTCTTCCGTAGTAGGCTCATAAGTTTGACCTCTTGGGAGAATTTTCTTAGGTTGAGTAGTTGAAATGGGCTTACTCTTAGATCTCAAGCTATACCTAGGTTGGACCTCAGCCATTATCTTATCGGTTTCTTCTTGATAACTACAAAGGTTAGTATAATCTCTTTCTTCACTCTTAATAGACGATTGTTGAGTGTTTAGAGATTTTTCATAATCCTCTCTAGTCATATAAGGTTGTGTGCAGTCATCACCCAAGTTCGTGACATCATCTTCTAAATCTTCGAAATCTTGGAGATCATTCCCTCATATAAAATTTTCATTCTTTAGAGGAGTTTGTATTTTTTGATCTTCATTTTTTATCTGTCTTTGCTGATTTGGGGGATTGGGATTCCTCCTGAAATCCTTTTTGGTGAAAGAATCAAATTTGGCATGTTCTAGCTCCATCCTAGATATTTTATTAGACAACTCCTTAATTATTCTAGCCATATCATCTACTTTGTCATCTGTGTATCTATTAGACCCTGACGACCCTGCTTGTTCTCTAGCGCATCTAGTTTCTCGGTTCCCTATTTCTACTTTATCTTTTAACTTACCAGAAGCCATCATATTTGACTCAATTTCTACAACGTCATGTTGCATTCGGTTTAGAGTAGCTCCCCTTCTTTCTCGTAAAATAAGTGGAAAATCTGGTTTGAAATCCCCCACGAAAGTTACTTTGGCTGCGGGTTGGGACGGTTTAACCTCGGCTGGGATTTTGTTATACAACTTGTTGAATATTTGAATAAACTCCATAACTATTTCTGAATTCTTTTTTCTTAAAGACCCAAACTCGATTAAATAGTATAGGTGGTCCTTTATTTCACCCCATTGTCTCAGGAAAGCATCTTCCAAGGCATCATAGGACATGATAGATCCTGCAGGTAGACTCTGAAACCAAGTTTGGACCTGACCTTCGAAGGTTTGGACGAAAATTCTCGAATACACATCTTCATGTTCGAGACCTAGGATGTCTACGAATTGATCAAAGAAATTTATGTGTTTGGTCGCAGTCAGATCTCCTTCCCCAGTGAATTTTGGTAAATTTTTTATATAATTTTCGGGAAGGTCGTGCAGAGGAACGGGCAATACCAAAGGAGCATATCTTCCTGCCACTTTAGAAAATACTCTGGGAGGGGGGGCAGGCCCTTGTCCTCTAGCTCCTCCCCCAGGAGTACCTCCACCTCCTGTTGGAGGACCCCCACCACCTCCTCCGAAAACCCCTCCACCTCCCCCTCCGGTGGCAGCCATTGTTATTAGTGGAAAGTTGTAAAGGGGGTTTTGGAAAATTAAAAGTGAATCTTTACTTTCTTCGCGGGTCGAAAAATCTGAGGATGGTTGGTAAGGGATGCGAGGGCTTGGCTCTTCGGACTTGCAAGAGATGTAATCAGGAGAACCAATGGGTGTGGAAACTGAATGTGTGAAATATTATTCAAGACTGTGTGAGGTCACGAAATTTAACTGAAGAGTCGACGATATATCGACGGCAGATTAATTTTCTACAGGGATTTTTCCTTTATGTACTACAGAGGCTATTGGACAGGTTTCACTTCTAAATTTGGAGAAGTTTGATGTTAGATCCTTAGTGTCGAAAAGAGGGCTGGATGAAGTTGAAGGTTCAAAAGAACTCTTGGTCTTCAGTTGTGGGTATTTAAGCTGATAGACTGTAGGGGTCGGCTTAAGAGAGCCTCTCGCCTTTAAAATCTTCTCAGTATCGGTAACGAGTGTGGTCTGTTTACCATTCGAGTTTTTCCTAGTATTCCTCCATCTGGATGCCAACTTATTAATCATGGAGTCACCGAGTGAAAGATTGGAAAGCCTTTAAAAGGTGTGCACTCTTTGTTCACTATCAAAGGGTGGCACTTTCAACGAAAAATATCGTTTTCCCAGGGTAAAAGATTTCATAACTTCGGTCCCCGACAACGGCGCCAAAAAGATGTTGTTCTAGAGTCTGTACATAAGGCTTAGAAGTACAGTGTCTAGGCATCCAAAAGTGAGTAAGGGATAGAGAAGGAATAAATTTCAACCTTCGGAAAGGGAAGCTAGGGTTGATTTCTAGGTTGTTGTCTAGCTTCCAACTATTCTTGGATGTTCACGTCCCTTTCAAT
The DNA here is from genome assembly GCA_009831015.1 of Picea engelmannii. Taxonomy (NCBI): domain Eukaryota; kingdom Viridiplantae; phylum Streptophyta; class Pinopsida; order Pinales; family Pinaceae; genus Picea; species Picea engelmannii. The sequence goes on along the minus strand of ML781319.1, from coordinate 909,189 downwards.
TGCTGCCCACGAATGTTCAAGTTCTACTCAGGTAGTGGTTGTTTTAAGAATAGTATCAAAAATATTCAAGGCAATATGTGTTTGATATGATAGTCTAGGTTCAATATTAGGCTGTCTTGTCACAGGGACAGTCATAGAAGAACAGAAAGATAAGAAAATCTCAAAGAACTTTTTAGATGTTGTCTCAATTTGGGTCTTATAAAGGAGATTTTATAGCTCCGATAGTGAAAACAGGGTGCAAACCAAAGGTCCTTTCCCATAACTGAGTTATATTTTAATAAATGTGTATGAGGTGTAAGAAAAACATTAATTTGTTTATCATGTAAGGCTCCTATCAAGTGATAATCTCACTCATAAACAGAGGAAGAATTCAATCGCTGCCCACGAACGTTCAAGTTCTACTCAGGTAGTGGTTGTTTTAAGAATAGTATCAAAAATATTCAAGGCAATATGTGTTTGATCTGATAGTCTAGGTTTAATATTAGGTTGTCTTGTCACAGGGACAGTCATAGAGGAACAAAAAGATAAGAAAATCTTAAAGAACTTTTTAGATGTTGTCTTGATTTCGGTCGTATAAAGGAGAGTTTATAGCTCCGATAGTGAAAACATGGTGCAAACCAAAGGCCATTCCCGTAACTGAGTTATATTTTAAGTTGTTTATCATGTAAGGGTCCTATCAAGGGAGAATCTCACTCATAAACAGAGGAAGAAAAAGATAAAGAAATAACCTGATGAAGCATAAAAAATATATAGAAATCTAAAGTGTTTACTGGTCTTATACCCGTTGATAGTTGTTACAGAGGAAAAACGGTAAACAATATAGAAAACTTAAAAATAATTCACTATAGTAGAGGTTGTACTAAGTTATAGAGAAACATTCATCAGATACATATATGAAATGAAATTAAATATGAAATGTTAAATTATGTACCAAGGCAAGTGTTTCTCTTCCCTAGGCCCTAAGGGGGAGAAATTGCCGAATATGGGTCTTAGTCAAATTAATTTGTGAGATGCAAATTAAAAGATAACTTTGTGATTAAAGTGAGGGTGAGTGAAGAGACACAAAATCTCAGCCACCCATCTAATCTAAACTCATCCATTAGATTAGAAAACTCCTCACCTTCCCTCATGAGGTTGATTAAGGCAAATGGGCGCACCCATTCTGTGTAGTTCAAGAACAGGAAGAAAGAAGAAGCAAGAGACTCTTGGTGAGATGCCAAGAGGTTCTTGGTGAGATGCCAAGAACAGGGAAGTTGCAGAAATCTTGGTGAGATGCCAAGAGACTCTTGGTGAGATGCCAAGAGCAAGCAGC
>ML781319.1:824944-894287 GCA_009831015.1 Picea engelmannii | reverse complement strand
CCCCCCCCCCCCCCCCCTTGACCATGTTAGGAATTAATACCCATTTCCAATCTATAAAACCTACTAATGGTTCCCACATCCCACTGATAGGCTTGCAAACAACCCATACAATGGACTCATGTGTTGGCTCAAGCACTCATTCGAGGCTCTTGAGCTCAAGAATATTCAACAATATCTCGAGGCACGTTTTTTCCTTCCTTGACCATGGTAAAGATCCTATGATATATACTCAGTGCAGAAAACCTCCTAATGGATTCCATATCCAACTCTGATGCTAAAAAACCCTTAGATAGGGCTTGTGTTATGGTAATTTGTAGGTGTTGTTCATGGTGATTGATCCTAAGAAGTGATGTTTAGGGAATAAGTTCCAAGTCCCTTGTTTCCCTCCCTTGAGCTTGGACCCATTCTTGGTTCAAAACTAACTTATTCATGGTGCCCAAATTCCACTTGGAGGTGAATGATATGCTACATAGGTCATATGTGGTGGTTTGACTACTTTTCTATGGTTCTTGATCTTGAGAAGCAAGGATTAAGGTTGAAGATTCTTGTTTCCTTTCATAAACTATAGTCATGAACCTAAGACCCATCCATGATGATAAACAAGACCTCATAATGTCACCAATATTCAACTTGGATTCCAAAGACTCCCTAGAGAGGACTCATGTCATGGTTTTTAGGTGTTGTCGATGGTGGTTGAGCTTGAGAAGTTTTAGTTAGGGATTTAGGCCATTGTTTCCAACTTTCCATGTTTATGCCTCTACAACCATTTTCAATGTACAAAATCTAATCGTGATGCCTATATCCCTCTTAAAGGCCAAAGTTCTATTATGTTGGTTTGAGGACTTTTTCAAGGCTCTTGATCAGCTTCATAATCTTCAACAATATTATAAGGCACTTGTTTTCATTCTTTGATGATGGCTAAGGTCTTGTGGCCCATCCATGGTCTTCTGTGGTGACCTAAGGACTTGTTTATGGTGCTTGAGCTAGATATGATATGTTTGGGGCTTGAGTTGTTGTTTCCCTCCGTTGACCATGGTTAAGGGATTGATGCTTGTTTCCCTACCACAACCATGGTCAAGGCCCTGAGACCCATATGTAGTATGAAAAACATATAAATGGAATTCATGTCCAAATCTTAGGCCAAAGACATTGAAGTGAGAGCTCATGTCATGGTTTCTAGGTGTTGGTCATGGCACATGATATTGAGAAGGTTCAATTATGACTTAAGTCCTTTACTCCCCCCTTAACCATTTTTAGGTGTTAAGACCCATTTCTAGGGAACAAAACCTACTCATGGCACCTGTATCCTACTTGGAGGCCTTCAAGGAAGCCTTAGAAATGAGTGATGTGTTGGTTAAGGCCTCTCTACCCATCCTTACTGCAAAAAAACCTCCTAATGGTGTCCTTATCCAACTTTGATGTTAAAGACCCCATATAGAGGGATTTTGTTGTGGTTTCTAGGTTTTGTTCATGATGATTGAGCCTAAGAAGTGACATTTAGGGCCCTCATATCTCACTCAAGTGCTACAAAACCCTAACCATGATGTACCCAATAACTATTCCATGTGTGGAACTGAGACATGTTCTTTTTTAGGGCCTTTGTTGTTCTTTAATCATGGCACCCATATCCCTCTACTAGGCCAAAGATACCCTATTAAGCTCCTGTGTCCTGGTTCAAGGATGATTTCTATGACATAACTTGAGAATATTCATGGTATTTATTTTTGGTGCTTGACTCGAGACTATTCATTTAGGACATAAGGCCATTATTTCTCTCCGTTGACATTGATTAGACCTTAATACTAATTATTGGTTCATAAATAACCTAGTCATGGATCCCATAACCCATTTGGACATTAATGATACCCCTTCATTGATATATGACCCAATCCTTCTCTCAGATCCTCCTTCTTATCTCTTCTTGGGATAGTTTGGGTGCTAAATCTCTAGAAATGGTAGCTAAATCTAGACCCTTTCCCTTCACTCCTTTCACTTTTTCATTAGGAGAGTTGGAAACATTATTGATCATTTCATGACACTCACCCACAATATAGTTGTTTAAGTTACTATGTCCATCCTTGTTAATCTCACCAACTTGTTGAAAAATGTCGTTGGATACCATGCAAGTATTTTGATCATGTGGTAGGCCAGAATGACTGCACCATGGTAAAATTTCATGGTCAACCACATTTTTAGCGCCCAATGGAGTTGGAACTTATTGATTGTATTAAGGTTGCCTAGACTTATCCCAATCATTATTTCATCTTGTTTGAATTTGTCTTGTTGATTTTTCCTTTCTAATTACACAATCTTGTTTTGCATGGCTTGATTTTTTTGTTGAAGTGTTTATGTTTTTTTAGAAAAATTAGATTCCATCATATTGATGGCATCTAAAATAAAGGTAATCATTTCATGTTTAGAACTATTTGTATTGAATACACTTTTCTTGGGCTCCCTTCCCTGTTGGTTGTGGAGCCTGATTATCTTCCTTATTCAGAGGCCTTTTGTTTTCAGCCGTGTTTATACCCCATCATGACTTTACACCCCAGAAGAATGTACACTCCTCCATGTGGGGGAGTGTAGGGGGGGTTACCCCCTGCGGGGTCTGGGGACAAGCAGGCCCCTGAAGGAAAAATTTCCTTGTAAATGTATATTGTAATTTAATAGTAAATATGGACCATTCATTATAAGGTCGTAGATCTGATGGTAGATGTTAAGTTAGGGTTTTTTTCCCTAGAAGGAAACCTTGTTTTATGAGTGAAATGTATCATGGCTATGTATCATTGTGAATATTGTATTTTGAGTGAGGAGACTGTGAAAGAAAGAAGAGGAAGTTACAATGAGTGTGTTGTAGGTTGTATCCCTTCATTTGCTGGATAATGATAAAGGAAAGACCTAGAAATTTCTCTGGTGGACATAGCCCACACTGGGTGAACCACGTACATCTATGTCTCTATTGTATTGTGTATCTTCTATGTTTTATTTCCACATTTGTGTTATTTTATTGCTCCACGATCCCGTTTTTCTAACATTCCATCCTTAAAAAAAAGTGTTAACCTTTATTTTGTAGGAACATAGATTTCTTGGGTACTAAGATTACCATGTTTACACCTCTTATGTCTTGGCAAGGTTAAGAATTTCTAGAGAACATAAAAATTTGAAATCCTTATGTGACATTCCTCTTATGAAACAAGGATTTGTATCATTTTTTCTTTATTACATTGTTCTTTTCAGTGTTTGATGTGAACACATTTATTCGCAACATGTGGGTTCATAATTAAAAAAAACCCTTTATGAATGAGTGTGATAAGATATTGGTCAACAAGGTGAAGCCCCAGTGATTCTTATGAATATTTAAGATGTGTATGGTGGTATCTATAATCATAAAACTTTACTATGTTAGAAATTATGACATTTGATTCAATGTTGTATAGGTGTACTTAGTGAACTATGACATTTGCATGGTATTTTTAAAATTTGGGTCATTTTGCTTCCATTTATCTGGATAATTAGCTCATACTTTTTTTCATTAGCAGTGCACACATGGTAATCTGTCAAGAAATTATTTCTTTTCTTAACACCTCTTTCTCCTTCCCATAGCTAGTTTTTATCAAAGTTGAAATTCTTGTATTTCATTTTCCTCTTGCATGCAGGTTTAAAGAGTCGAGTCAAAATTCCATCAGTTTCACGACCAGTCCTTTGAGTAACAAAAACCTAAAATAAAGCGCTAATTAAAATTTATCTAGCAACTTTTCTAAGGCTCTTCAAACCCATCTTATCTTAGGTGTAGAGATTTGGAATAAGATTGTGAGAATAACTTTCCAAAGATGCTAGAAAAACATAAATCTTTGATTTAGGGAGTGAAATCTAGTTGCTATATCACTGAATTTGGGAATACCTTCTAACACAAGAGTCAAGAACGAGGTTTCATTGGGGCCAACCGAGTAATCAACTTTGCTTTGTTGATCTTGGTTTCAACTGTTGAATGTCCCCCTTCTGCTTTTCTATAGTAGGTTGGACCATATAGGCCATAATCTTTTAGACTTCCTACCCAAGGTGACAGCATAGAGAAGGTGGCGTTGTACCTGGGATCGACGGTGGATAGAATCAATCAGACTCCTTCGAGGTTTTCCCACTACTCGGTGAGGTAACTTGCACCAGGGTGTTAGTTTGTTAAGAATGTTGTCAATGTAACTTTCCCACCCACTGAAACTCATCCCCTTCACGCATTGATCCTACGATGTTTGATTCCATCACCAACTAGCACTTCTTTGTGAGAAGGTTTGTTTGCATGCTTGACTCCTAGATTAATTAGCGTGTGTTTTTTTTCTCCTTAGTTGGCCTTAGGATTGATTATGTATCTAATGGAATCAGTTCCGGGGTAATTCCCCATTTGATCAATACAAAATATGGATACCATTAAAATAAAAGGGAATAAAGAGGTAACAAATAGCTCATGCCTAACTTATGTCTTATAATTATGAAGAGGTTGTCAAAGTAATTAGAATGTTAAGGGAATGTTGGACACCTTAATCCAAGAATATAAATGTTCGATTAGATTTCAAAATGCAACTTCAGTTCTCAATGGTTTGAAAAAAAAATTTAAAATTAGTAAAAGGCAACCTCCCCTTCAAGTGTATGAAAATTCAAAAAATCCAAGACAACCTTTGTGATTGAAAGTGATAAATTGGACCTTGGAATAACAAAAGTAAATTACTAAGAGATTTGACTTCCAATAAAGGAATTATTGTAATGTTCAATGGGATGCAAGTTTTTAAATTAGAACAAGAACTCAACTTTGTTGTATATTAAAGGTTTCTACAACACTAATCAGAGAAATTAATAGCAAGGGATTTATTTTGTTGATTGAGGTTATTAGGAGTTCACTTTAATGCATCCAATTAAGTCTGATTTTTATATGCCCATAGTATTGTGGATGATCATTTTTAGTGTAGGGTTTTTTTCATTTTTTGAAAAGTGGGTTAGAACAATGTTATAAGATAAGTGTTGGGTGGGGGAAAAAGATTCTTGTGAACAGGGAATGGAAGAGTTAACATTGAACATGTTGAAATTGGTGGTTTAAGAAATTGAAGTTTATGAAATGTATCATTGTCTCTTGTAAGTATACACGGATAGAGGAATGGTTCCAATCATGGTTGTTGTAAAAGTCATAATGACCAAGCATGTCGAGGTCACTAAGTTGGATGGTGTTGCTAGAGTGGATTTGAGATAGGATTTCCCAGTCATATAATTCTATGGGACATTTGACATGCATTTCATCATCAAGAATATCTACAATATCATTGTTTTGAGGTTGTTCAAGTTTATAGTTAATATTTCATGCATTATATGAGTTTTTTATTTGTTCCCAATTTTCAATAGTTTCTTAATTGGAGAAGCCAACGTCAATGGGAATACTATGAAAATGTTTGTAGAGAAAGATATCACTCCAACAAAAATTGGAGTAAAAATATAAATCTTTTTTTTCCTAGGGAAAACATCATGTGAAAAAACCTTCGAGTACTTCCCCGTGATCCATGCATGGTAAACAAGGTAATCGTCGACCCTAAGTATGGATCCAAACCTCAAGGGGATTAAGGGAGTTGAGATTTTGACCTCCGCAAATTCAGGGGAGATATATCACATCTGGCTCAAGGCTAATTGAGCTAACTCTCAAGGCTATAACAATTTGAATCTATAGAAGGAATTGTAAAGTATTGGTGAAAAACATGGACAATCATGGTGTGCTCCATTTTTTTCCACTTTTTCTTTTTATGAAGAGAATCAAAGGACCAAGTTCTTGCAACATAAATAAGTGGAAATGGATCTAGATAAATAGGTCATTTCATGTATGTGTCATTGATTCTTGGTGTTGAAAGAGTGTCACTTGCATCAAGTGGGACGTGACTAAAATATTTCAAATCACATTCAAGGAAATAAATTATTGACTGCAAATTGTTAAGGGAAGTTTTTTTATCATATGGCATGTTTCTTATGATCCTAAATCATGTTCAAAAATAATTTTTGTTAGAGGGAAATTTAAAATTTGTATTCATATCTAATACTAAATGTAGTCATACCATTTCTCTTAGAACAACCTGCTAAACAAAATATGTCAGCAACCCAAAAGCAACCTATCACAAGACCACAATTATATTATCAAGAACACATCTTTAGCATCTCATCCCTAAAGCCTCTCAATATCTGCCTATCTTAGGTAGCATCCCTACTATACATACACAAATTCCTAGAATGTTTCATTAAATGCACTCTAATACCATAAAAAAATTTGACCATGTTGAGAAGATTTTGCACTCTAGAAACTAACCTAAAACTATAGATCACTAAAGTTGAAACACTTATCAAAATTTATGTTATAGATTATTTTAACCTACAAACACATGCCATTGATAATTAAAACAACAAACATTCTAATATAAAGACTCAAAACATCATCATTGATTTTATATTAAATATGAAATAAAAAGTTAAATCTATAGCTCAAAACTCAAATATTGGACCATAAAGTGGTTTTCCTTAATTCCCCTTTATAAACTAGTAATAAGAGAGGTACAATGAATACAAATGCATGGAAAATAAATCCGTAGTGTGAAATATAACCATAGTGCATATTACTTGCATGCATAAGCGAGTCGAATTAAGGTGCACCCACCTAGAGATTCATACCCTTCACTAAGTTGGGAATACACATGCATGACTGCCTCTACTAATTTAGGTAATTTCACCCTCTAATTGTGCATCCAAAACTAAATATATAAAAAATTTATTTAGAACTTTGAATATAGAAAAAAAAAAAGTTAAAAAATTGGAACTAGGATGAGGATGGACTACTCACTAACAACACATGAACATGCGACTGAAGGTACAACCAAACGGGTACATGTCAGATATTTCTTCCTCGAGTGAGGGAAGCTTAGGAAAAATAGAGGGAAATGTGACTGCATCTAGTAGATATGATGCACAAACAAGGACTAGAGGTGAAAAAGTCAGAAGAAAATTCTATAGACGCATGGAATTTTTTCTTGTTGAGGAAGGATCATTCTCTTATGATGATGGGAGCATAGGAGACATAGAGGTGCCACTCAAGTATAAGAATCTGATGAAACAATGGGTACCTAAGGAACTACATCTGTTATACACTGACTTCCTTGTCAATAATAGGACATATCTCATTGCACCATCCTCCCTGCATGGCCTGGGGCTATTTTCCATGGATGGAATAACTGTAAAATACAATACAATAAATGAATTAATGGACTATGTTGGACCATGTTACAATTATAACGATTGGATACAGTTGGTCTGATATATGTGAAGTATGCAGAGATATGCACTCACCGCAAATTATAGAAAAATAATAAACATCGATAAAAATGAGGGAGTGACTATGTGTATCAATGGAAGGCCTAAAGCTTCTGGCAATATCATAGGGTTTATAAACAACACATGACCCAAGACAAAAAACAACCAACCAAATTGCATATATGACTGATGTAAGAGGGAAAAACCCCTACGGACTACACCAGGGTTCTAAAGTGTAGGAAGATCTAACCGTCTAGAGTCTCCTACTTTTAATCACTATCCCAGCATTATCCCATAATCATGCATAGAAGACAAAGTGTAAGGATTTGGTAGGCATACCTTAAACTCCAAGTTTGGTGTCAATACCTTTGCACTTGGTTGTATCTCGACTGCAAATATTCTCCCAAGGCCGACCTACATTCATCAAAAGAAAAACAAGAAACTACAAGTACGCATTCTATGTACTGATTAGTGGGTTAGACATCATAAACAAGAAATGTAAAAGATTTAAGATGTCTTTTAATGGGACAGAAAAAGTACTTCTTTATATTAATCTCACAAAAAGTCACTTACAACATGAGCCCGAAACTGCTTCTCGAACCTGGTCCTGGGCTCCTCTTCATGATGCACCAACTGCTTCTACATATCCTTCTTCTCTTTAGTTCTATCTAGGGAAATGGCAGTGACTTTCAATGGAGGAAAAGGGAATTCTGGCTTAAACTCACAATGTGGTTGCAAACAAATGGGGCAAAGGGGGGGAAATGGGAAAAGTTTCTATGCTCCTGTTATTCTTATTGAAATAGGACCCCAACCCCTTCTTTTATAGGCCAAAGGAGATAGTAACGGTTGGGGTGACTGGCTATGGGCAGTCAAATGGTTAAGTAATGGCCCAGAAACCAGTATCCTATGCAATTTTCATTTTCTGCAATATTTTGTGAGTGTACACGGGTTGTAGTGGGTCAGTAGGCATGTGTAGGTGGGCAGTAGTGGTGCAGTGCGCGTACACATTCAAAACAATGATTTTTAGAAGAGCTTGTTCATTGATGGCTTGGAAAAGATAGCAAGTTAGATGGCCTGATGCTAGGTATGCATGTCTGGTGCAATTTAGGGTTATAACATATTCCCCCTAATGTGTGAGGTCAAAAGAGAATCTGATGGCCAAAATACATTACCAATATTCACCAATGTACGAAGCAAGTCAGCCCAGGGACCAGAGTTCAGGAGGTGCCATCTGCAAAAATAACAATTTGTCTCACTAAGGCAGGCATACCCATGCTTAGGATGAAATAAAATCATGGCTGCTAATCAAATACACTGCATATCCATGTCATATAACTATATAAAGTGTAGTCGTGAGTAGTACACAATGGATCTACATCTCAAAATCAAAAAGATATACATGTATGGTATCCATCTTCAAGAAGCCAATGATGCCTGATGGCTAGAGATGAGGCCTTTAGAGCTCAAGAAACAACTTCAAAATCTTTAAAACTCGGGTAGGAGTGTAATATCAGTGTACAACTTCACTACCCAGAGGTCTTCGAGGACTCGTCGGGAACATACAAGAGGATCTTGGTGATCAGTGCAGAGAACTTCATTGATTTTGAACAAGGACTTGATTGGTATTTTGGGGTGGTCAGGCATGAGGACACGAGACAAACTGTATAAGGGCCAACTCAGGTTTAGTAAGACTTCCCTTGGATGAAAGCACGACAAAAGATGAGACTTAGGAAGCATGGCGTTGACATAAGTTCATGGTGCAAGAGGCAATGCAAACTCTCCATATGTTTGGAAGGGTAACCAAACAAAGGAGGACACAACTCTATGTAGCGAGAACAACTTCATAAGGTCATATTGAATCCTAGAGATTGAAGAACAAATGTAAGGATGTGCTTTGTCCAAGGGCAACTCATTGTGCTATCAACAAAAATAAAATACTTTTCCCTTCCTCTTTTGGGGGTATATTTGATTTTTTTGTCTTTTTCAATAATTTTGGAAAGTTTGAAAAAGAATGAAAGAATGCTAAGTTACAAAGGAGGAACGAGTGTCACGAACATACTAGATCAAAGTGCAAGGAACACACTGATGCTCAGAGCAAGGAGACATATGCAGGAAAGGGACACTCGAAAAAAATCCTCCATGGTTCAAGGTGTCAAGATGTAGAGGCAAAGTGCTACAAGACTTGCATATAAGGCATGCTTTATATGGTTCATTTGAGAGAAACATGGAGCCGTCATTAGGCCAAATACATAGGAATGAAAATGCGATTAATAAGACATAATGATAACGTCCTTCTATGTAATTTTAACGAGCACAGAGAAGGTAATCTCGGTGGTTTTTCATTTTTAGAGAGTCTAAAAAAATGTAAAAGGAAACTCCACTGGGATACATTTTTCGAAGGTAGTTTAGTTGATTCGAAAAAGGGGTAAACTAGCACTGAATAAACGTTTATTCAAAAGCATTTTAATGAGTTTGACAAAGACAAGATCACTCGACAATATTTTTATATTTAAGGAGTCTGAAAAGAGATTAACTATGGACTCCGTAAGGGATGTTATTTTGGACCAATTTAACGAGTGTGAAGAAACAAGGTCACTCGACCATCTTTTCAATTTTAGGGAGTCTGAAAAGAGCTTAACTATGAACTCCATGGGGGTTCCTTTTTCGTAAATTTACTCCCTCAGGTCTGAAAAAGGGTTAAATCTATACCTGAGAATACTCTTCTAGAGAACCAAGGCTCCTAGAGTATACCTATGTTCATATGTTTGACCATCCAAACCGAAAAAGGGGTAAACTACCACCAGAGAGACGTGCCTTCAAATTTTAGTTTGGCAAGCGTGAAGGGAAACAACATCGCTCAACAATATTTTCATGTTTAGAGGGTCTGAAAAGGGCTTAAAAGAAGACCCGTTGTGTTTTGGGAGTCCCAAGGGTGAGGTCAAGAGTGATAATGGATCATGCAAATGAAGCTCAAACTCGTAATCAGGAAAAAATAATAAGGACTCCCGAGCCTGTAGTCATTAGTGACGGCATGGACACCAAAATGCAACCACGATCTACCTAGGGCATCCATGTGAAGGTAGGCTCTACCACTAAATTACGACACTTCTATATTAGGAGTGAGGGTTCACTGTCGCAATTCAGTGGGATCAATCCTATTAGTCTCTAATTTTGTCTTGGTTTAGTGAGAAACCCTTGTCCTAAACCCTCCTTACCCATTCCTCATTTTCCGTTTTCAGTTGTTTTCTATTCTTAGATTTTGGTATTTCATGGTTTGCATTATAATCTTTGATGATTTATTTAAGCTTGATTTTGAAAAACATTGTTTAAATTTGAAGTGTCTCCTTTTATGCCGTTGGAATTTTAAAATTTCAAGTTGTCAAACGCGCTATAGGAATACGCCTATTCCCGTAGCACCAAATAATCATACCATAACTTGCACCTACCATCCCGATTTAGTTATGATGACACGAATCATGAATTGAGAGTTCGTGTGATCCCACAAAAGCTTGGCAATCATTTCCAAATCCAACAGTTTCAGAATATAATTGCTATGCATGGGCATAGGGTTCATTTCAAAATCACCTGTTGTTTAATTGTCATTATTTGTTACCTGTTTGATTTGGCTTAATTCATCCTTGCAGGGAGAAATGCAGGTATCCATTCAAAGAAACAAAATACACTAACAATTGCAGGTAGTGAATTTGGAACCCGAGGACAACGGTCACAGAATTGAGTTTAATGGCGCCAAAGAGGAGAGGACAAGTCGCCATAATCGAACCAGAAGGTGCCGAACTTCTTGAAGCCTATCCTCAGATGGCCCAAAGATCTAGATAAGTCGGGTGGTTTGAGTTCCTCACCACATTTCAAGGTTATGACGAGCAGGTTTCCATGGAATTTGATTTGAACTTCGATGGTCACGAGGTCGAAATCGGTAAGATGTTGATGCTGGTGACAGAGCAAACTATATCCAAGGCTTCCAAGCTAGTGGTTGGAGGGGAAATATGGTGGAAGAAGGAACACATGGTTAGTGAATTTGTAAATCAATTCCTCCTTCTAGATAAGCAAAATCCAGATTGGAGAAGGGGAATACCTCGTAGATGGGTTCGACCCAAATGGCACACTGCTCTGGTGGTGATTCATAGATAAATCACCTGTGAAGGGAGGTTTTCATTGGTCTACATTTACCATATCAGAATACTAATGCATCTAAACGATGACTACCCTTTAAATCTTCCTTATTTCCTGCTTAAAAGTTTGACAAAAATTTCCAAGAAAGTGCAGTCGATTTCCACTAATGCCAAAGGCAGTTTGTTCCATCAAGTCCTGATTAAAAACCTAGTCATGTCTACCCTGAACGAATTACAGAAGCCCTAGAATTGGCTCACGCAATCCTTAAAACCTATCAGTCAATCCAATAAGCAGAAAAAGGGTAGAGGAAGGAAAACTATTAAACAGAGTCGAGATATTTCTGATGAAAACCCTATGAAAGATGAATCTTCTGATATCAAGGTAACTAAGAAGAGCAGAAGTAAGAGACCTAGATGGGAGCTTGAAATTGAAATGCTTCTTGAGGAAGATGTTAAAGGAGAGACAGAGTCAGATAATGATCTCGTTGCTCAAACTACAGTCAAGTCTAAAATGCCATCGACCAACAAAAGGAGCGTTGCAATCAAAGGAAAAAAGGATAAAGGTGTGTTTGTATTACAGAAACTTCGGAGAAATTCTACCATGGTTACTAATAAGTATAGGCTGAAGTCAAAGGAAATGTTCAATCTGTCAATCAAATAAGAAAACACCATAATCATAGAAGATGATTCTGAGGATGTTGAAACAAGCACCAGGAAAAGAGCTAAAAAGACCCCATTTCCCAAGAAATCTGTCAGCAAAGGAAAGGGAATACTTACACCACCTACAAGCCCTGTAACGAGAGATTCAACTAGATTAGCAAAGGCTAAAGAGATGGCTAAAGTCATCAGTGAATTCCCTGAAGAAAAACAGGATTACTTGGAAGACTCATATTACTTACCAGAGGTACCTGGAGCTTTAGATTCATCAAGTTCTGAAGAAGAACATAGCTTTGAATTAATCTCAAAATACCAGGTTAAATCCAAGGAACCTAGTGTTACCTTAAATCTGAATGAAATTGCACCTTCTAAAGATTGTTCAGGATTCAGGGTTGAGATAAGAACTGATAAGGAAAAGATTAAGGAATTTCATAAAACAATAAAACAATTAAAGAAGGAAAAGATGAAGATAGAACAGTGGAATGCTCGCGTGAAAGAAAGGATTCAAAGTCTTAAAAAGAATAAAAAGGAGAGAAGGGCATTTCTTAAGGAACTCAGGGAAATTAATTCGAGACTTTACTGGCACAATGTTGCATTAACCACGAAGCTCAAGAAGAAAAATGCCAAAGCCACTGCTGCGATTTTATCCTAAAGGTAACGTGAAGATTTGTTACAATTTTGTTTAAAGGTTCTCTAGGAGATATGGAAAATATTATTTGTTTGATCAGGGAGATGCTAAGACTCCGATCTATTTTATAGAGTCAAACAAAATCCCTATTTTGTAGAGTCAAATGTAATGCTGGCAATGTTTGTTATATCAAGTTGTTGAGTTGTGGACTATTTTGGGAAGTAGAAGCTCATTTTGAGTGAATTACTTTAGGAGATGGATACTTTTTTATTCTAGTCATTTAAAGTTGTTCTAGATAATATGATCTGGAAGTTTTATAGATAGTTTAAATAGACAGAAGGTAGACCATGTGATGGTCGAAAAATTGGAGATCTAGAGAAACTTTTTGTGGAGCTTATTGAAAAAGGCATTTATGTTCAATTGACACTTAATAGCAAAGGCATATGGATGGTTAGACCTTATTTTTTCTACTCTGTTATTTCATTTTTCATGCTTGAATTTATTATTCAGAATTGCAATTCTTTCTGGTTCTTTAATATTAATTTATACAGTGACGATTTTGCTATAGAGATAATTTTCAAGTAATGATTTCAAGTTGATACTCTTATTTCTTTATAATATATTAAGACTAAAATTTTGTGAAGTTGAAAAATTGAAGACTTCACTTTCCTCTTTCTTGAATTGGTTTACTCCATCTATGTACCTTCCTATTATTCAACCAATGGGATATGCAATGTTTTAATCTTGATTTTTCATGCCATGCTGTAAACTTGACCCAGTTTTCAACCATTATACAAAAACCAAATCATAAACCCTAAAAAACACTTTGCAATAAAATCGATGATGCCCTAGCTTGCCCTTACCATTCGAGTGCAACTTTAGGGACTAACAGATCCTATCGAAAAGAGAAAAAGACAACGAGGTGCAACAAGTGGAGGTGGAATCCTATCTTATATGCACAAAGTTGGAAAAATGAATTTTTACCAAAAGACCTTTAAAACTGATCCAACTCTCAAAAAACTTCCTAAATACCCAAAGTAACACTTATCGTAACATCCCCTGAGAAACTCAAGAACCATAGTAAATGATTTTCAAGCTATAAAAAATGATAAAAAGGGTCCAAAAATGACAAAAAGGGGCCAAAAAGTCTATAAATAGAAAGTTGCCAACTCATTATCACCATTGTAAATTAAGAATTGACCAAAATTCAAAAACACCCCTTTGCTGAAATAGTTGATTCCAGGAGCTTCAGTGGACGAAACGAACTTCTGTTTGGACCAAGTAAGTACACACTAACCTCTATTGCATTTCCTTCTTCCTTTTTTGCATCTATTTTTGTTTTTTGGGGGGTGCTGACCTTTAAAGGTATTGTCCCTGTGTGTACGTGGGTTTTCCAAGCATAGTCCATGTGTACACGTAGGTAGGAGATAATTTGTCCGCATCCACATGCGAGTGTTCTCAAGACAGCCCGTGTACACCCTCAAGAAAGTGAAAAAAAAAAACAAGAGTTAACTGTCCATCCACTTGTCATTTTACAGGATGTATGTTCATTGGAGAGAGAGGGAGCATGAGGAAATTGATTTTTTGGTCTCTGAGGACCCTGTTGCTATCATTTTTTTGTCACAATAAAGGTTTTTAAAGTTCATACAGTGTCCGTTTATGAGGGCACAACCCAGGTTGCTAAATGCATTGGTAGATTACTATCATCCTAATGGAGAGGCATTCATGCTCAAGGGGCATTCGTTGACTCCAATGACTGAAGATTTTTACTTCCTGACTCGTCTCTTGAGGAAAGGGGACCCAGTCAACTTGTGTACTTTCCCCCCTGGGCCTCACAACATCAAGGAGTTGATTGGACTCCATTGAGAGGTTGATACTAAGAAAGTAGGTTCTCAGGTGCCTATTCATAAGATCAACAACCTATCACTAAAATTGATATTTCTACTCATTGGGAGGATCATTGGATCCACAACTTTGCATCAAGATTCCTAGGTGCACATGCATTGTGCAGTACAGTGCTTAAATGCATGGATTTTCGACTAGAGTACCACCATGCTAGATTGCATGAAGAGACAACTAACTGAGTGTCAGATACGGGAGCACTGTAACTTCAGGTTTGGGACCATTTTGTGCTCCTTTTTCTTCAAGAGGGTACCCAGTCTCAGTCCTTGAGAGACTACACAAGGGAACGAGGCCTCTCTCCCAGCACTATGCAGATGGGTGGCGTTGTTTCCATGATAGGGGGGAGGGAGGACCCTTGAGGCCTTTGATGACAAGTTTTTTTACTGGTGGTCACGACAGATTCTAACAATAGAGAACTACCCCTATGACAGGATCAATTTTTCTAGAGATCCTGACATGCATGTACCTTTTAGAGCAGAGCAAGGAGAGATGGGTAAGTTTTCTTTTCAAAGTTATTTCATTTTTATATCTTTTTATATATATCTTTTGTTTTGGTATACCAGAGTAACTGACACTTACGTATCTATTATGTACAAATGTGGGACCAGTGCATCCAACATACTTCACGAGGACTAGGAGACATCCTCAACCAGAGGCAGGACCAGCTGGAGTCGTTGAACTAGCAGCAACAACAGGGGGCCCTCCAGCTAGAGAGGCTGAGAGAGTATTGAGACGGGTAGAGCAGAACCTTACCGCGCTCACTCGTACAGTCCCTATGGCGGAGATCGAGGATCTCCCACCGTTGATGAAACCTCATGTAGTTAGGGTGCCAAGGACCTGGTTCCAACTCTTTCGGCGTTTGGAAAATGTTGTTGTTCACTACGATAGGGCCAACAGGCCCTGCCCTTAGCTAGTCTAGACTACTTATGTGCCGAGAGAAGTTTTTGTGTATTTTTTAGGGCATAAGCCTCGTGACTCTTACTGGACAAATTTTTGAGGCGCTTGCACCCACCCTTGTACTCTGATATTTTTATATATATATACGGATATTTTACATCTTTTTACGTCCTATGGATTACATCTATTTTACAAATGTATTTACATGTGCATGTGTGTTCTTTTTCTTACATGTGTGCAATATGCCAATCTAATACATGATTATCTAGAGTATCTTTGATTTGATTCAATATCCTAGGAACATGGATATATGTAATGTAATCAAAGCTTTGTTCTATGAGACGTACCCTAAGGAACCATCGATGTAGTGTAGGATCATAAACGCGGTAAACTCCATTTAACTGAGACACAACTAGCTGAGCATCTAAGTAGACTTGGAGGTGAGAGATACCATGTGATAAAGCATCACGAAGAAACTCTAAGACTACGTTGTATTCGATGAAATTGTTTGTGGTTTTACCTAAACAGATACCTCTTAAAGATAGCAACTGGCCCTAAGGTGTGAAAATCACCCAAGCTACGGAAGCAAGCCTCTGAGTGTGCTAGCTAGCACCGTCCACAAACCCAACAAACACCTCTAATTCACTTGACATCTGCCATAGTGAAAAAGATGACATCAAAAAATGACATGTCCATAAAACCAAAAAGACAAAAACTAAAAGCAAAATGTATAAGACTATACATATGTTACAAGAAGTCACCCAAGGCGACCCACCTATGAGTAATACTTCTTGAGTTAGAGCCCATTTCTAGGCTCTGCCAAAGCATTTCCCTCAAAGTCCACCAGAGGATAAGCACCCTTCTTTATAACCTCTTTCACGATGAAAGCTCTGAACCACATGGGTTTGAACTTGCCTTCCCCCAGGGGGTCCTTATCTTGGTCACAAACTAGGACAAGGTTTTCTTTAGACAAAATTTCAGGACGGACCGACTGATCATACTGACACTTGAATTTTTGTTTGTGAGCCTCATTAGCCAAGTCTACATCTCGACGCTGCTCATCGAGCTACTCAAGATATAATAAACTCTCTTCAAGCGGTGAAGTGTCTGGCAATAATTGTACTGCCAACTTTAGAGAGAGGATCTGACACTCTATAGGAAAGACCGCTTCCATCCCGTAAACGAGTTGAAAAGGTGATGAACTAGTTGAAGTCTTAACAGACATTCTGTAGGCCCATAATGTTGAATACAACATCAAATGCCAATTTGACCTTGCCGAATTGATCGTTTACCGTAAAATAGTCTTAAGGGATTTATTCATAGCTTCCACCTAACCATTCGCTTGTGGGTAGTAGGGTGATGAATGTGCTTGCCTCAACCCAATATTTGATGTTAAATCGGACATCATTTTGTTCTAAAATTGATTTCCATGGTTAGTGACAATATCTCTCGGGACATCGAACCTTGCTATTATCTGGTTAAAGAAAAAGAGAGTTGAAGTCTTGCCATCATCTTTAAACATTGGCATAGATTTGACCCACTTCATGAAGTAGTCAAATGCTACGATGATATAATGGTACCCCCTTGCAGAAGGAGGGTTGCATGTAGCGTAATCAATCCCCCACTTGGTGAAGGGACCAAATGTGATGATGGGAAACATGGGAGTTGGGTGTGCCCTCATCTTCCGAGAGAAGATCTGACACGGGTGGCATTTCTTGACTGATTTAACACAATATTTGATTAACATCGGCCAAAAGTAACTGGCTCATAGAATCTTTTAGGTTGTTGCCAACCCAAAAAAAAGACCACCACATGCTCCAGTGTGGAAAACATTAAGCATGGTTTCCGCTTCTTCATGGGTGAGACATTGGAGAAGGATACAATCTACACCTCCACGATATAGAGTGTCCTCGAGTATGAGATAGCTTTTGGGCTGATGGCGTATACGGTGATGCTCATCACAAGAAGAAAAGGTAGGTCACTTCAAAGTCTGGAGATAGACTAGTATATCTCTGTACTATGGGTTCGAAGACGCGATTAGAAACATGTCTCCTTTGATAGGTAACTCTTTGGGTACGTATAACATCATATGATTTGACCAGAAGTTCTGAAATGAGTTCCGTAAAGACCAACGACTTTTTGGATTTTTTCGAGACAAAATCCAAGTCGAATTCCTAGAGGATAACTATCCATATACCGATCTTTCCGTCGATCACATGTCATGTCAACACATATTGAAATGGATTCACAATGACAATGACGGTGGTCTTGCAGAAAAAGATGTAATGATGGAACCATTGGACAGCATGAACTGCTACCAACGCAAGTTTTTCAATGTGGGAATAATAGAGTTCTAGTCCAACCAGGCCTCAACTAAGGTAATAAATCACATATTCTAAGAGAAAATCATCCTCCTGAACCAATACCATACCGATGGTTGACTCCGCAGTGGCCAAGTACAATAAGAAATCATTATTATAATTGGGTGGTCGCGGTAGAGGGGTAGACGTGAGGGCATGTTTCAACGCTGTGAAAGAGCATTGAGTGGATTCATCCCAATGAAAAGGAACATCCTTCTTCAGTAAATGCATGAAACCCTTTGTGATCTCAGCATAGTTCGTGATGAAATGTCATAAAAAGTTCACTTTTCCCTGTAAACTCTGAAGCTGAGGGATTGTGCACGGGGGAGGCAACTGAACTATCGCCTCAACGTTTAGAGGATCGACCATGATCCATGTTTTCAAAAATATGAAACCAAGCAGACGACCCAATGTTATGAAAATACTTCATTTGTTTAGATTCAAGTGGATTTGGTAGTAGCGACATCGCTCAAAGATGAGTCGGAGGTGTGCGGGATGATCATCTCTCTTGCGAGATTGTGACGCTAAATCATCGAGATAAGCCTCGACTATGTGTTTGAGATCATGAAAAGAAAAATACATGGCCTGTGGAAATGTAGCTCCAACATTTTTCAGAGAAAAAGGCATCTTTCGATAAGCGAATGTACCCCATGGACAGATGAAAGCAGCTTTGTGTTGGTCTTCGGGCTTGATTTGTATCTGATTATATCCTGAAAAACCATCCATGAAATAAAAGGCTTCGCAACCTCCACATTCATCAATTATCTGGTCAATAAATGGTTTGGGGAAATTGTCTTTTGGACAGGCCTTGTTCAAATAATGGAAGTCCTTACATATGCGAATCGTACCCTGTTGTTTGTTGACTAGAATGGGATTTGACACCCATTGAGTCAATTGGACAAGGTAGATGAAACCATCTTGGAGTAGTTTCTCTACTTTAGCCTTAATAGCTGCTTCTTTCCTAAGATTGACTAGATGAAGCTTCTGTCGGACCTAATTAGCGTGAGGAAATGTCATGATTTCATGTTCGACAATTCTTGGATCTATGTCTGGCATTTCCTCGTAAGACCAAGCAAACACGTCATGGAATTCTTTAAATAAATATGTGTAGATTCGAAACTCCTCGGGGGAGCATTCCGCTCTGACGAAGATATTCTCCATGACACTATGGATTCTGGAGATGTCGATAGGTATCATTTGAGCAATGGTTTCCATATTTCCTTCAGCATAAACAATGTGGGTAGCCAAAGGATTTATAGAACAAGCCTTATCTCCAGTCATAGTCAAAGTGAATTCACCTACTTTAATTCTTCTTAACTCTGGGAGGAAGTAATATCTGTGATGAAGATCATCCCAGGGTCTGTCCGGACTAGTCATTGCCTCAATAATTTCCTCGTCTGAGGGTAAGACTAATTCTAAAGAATCAGTATCAGCAAGGGAACCTTGAGCCCAAGTAGGCTCGAGAACCGGATCTAACTCCTGTGAAGGAGTGGGATCAGGGATGGTGGAAGCTTGTTGAACTATAAAGTATGCAACTTCTACCATGGATAAATGAATGGCCATTCCATGGTGCCCTGTCCCTTCCATCATGGTTGATGGGGATGGAAGAGTCCAGGAATCATTAAAGTAATTCATGTGAAACGACAAGATTTGAAATATTTTATCCCTAGGATGGTCGGAGACAACCGATATGTAATGGACATTTCCATTCAGAGGTGGGTAATTTAAAGTACCCATCAAAGGTGGGCACAAACCAACCCCTACGTTGAGGATGATGGGCTAAGGGTTATCAATCATCAGGACTATGGATACCCCTGATGAAGGGTCAGGACGAGAGAAGGATAATTGATCAATGGACACGATCTAGCCCTCATGTGGAAACAACGAGATCCAGAAAACTATCGTGACCACTACTTGCATAACGTAGGTCCAACTCCTTCCTAACAAGAGATTGTAGTTGAGAGACGCATCGACCACTTCAACTTCAATGCACACGGTCTTCCCTCCTAACTGCATGAGAAAAGAGGGGATGATTCCATGTGGTCGAAATGAATGACCATCGAAAGAGGTAAGAAGAGTAGGTGATGGATAAAAAACGGGTTGGCCAATGGCCTTCCAACACGCCAAAGACATCACACATGTCGAGGCACCCCCATCAACCACCATGGGGAAAATGTTCCGAATAAAAATTTTCATGGTGTAAGCCACTACTATCTGAAACACTACATGGTAAGGAAGACAAGGTTTTAATTTGGTCATATCATGCATGATCATTCCAAGATTATAAGTCTCAGAAGATCCTAAGGCCGCTAACAGATCCTTTCTCTGGGAAGGGCATCTCTGGGGGACTTCCAAAGCCGACATTGCACAAGGGGTTTGTGACAAATACTCCATCGCAAAGTAGTTCTAGGTGGCCCTTGCATTTGGGTTGTGGGAAGCTTTCTTGAACACACCTTTGAGGATACATGTCATTGTTTCTCCCAATGTCTTCTCAATATGGAGAGGAAGAGATGGGTTTTCAGCTTCTTTACCCTTCTCAGAGGTGTTTGGCATTCCGTAGTCACGTGTCCTAGTGGTTATGTCAATGCTACCTTTCATCATGTACACGTTCACAGACGAAGGATTACTCGAAGATGGCGGGGGTCCTTGACTGCCCCCTTCCGCACTCGAAGAGGATTGAGTTAGATTTTTCGGATGTGGAAACAAGTTCGTTAACATAGAAGGATTTTGTTGTGCCAATAAATTATGGGCCTCCGCAAGCCGAGGGCACTGGTGAGTTAGATGGTATTCCTTGCAAAGATTACATGGATAATTCGACTTCTTCTTTTCAGTGTTTCCCCTACCAGCATTATCGGTAGGTTTCTTATCCCCCTTACCCTTCTTTCATTGTTTCTTCTTTCCATGAGGTTGTTGGGTGGCCTTTGGGTTTATCGATTTCACACTGTGTACATCTGACATTTGAGTAGGGGGAGTAGTCGAACCAGTGGTCCGGCTAGCCGTTGTCTGCTATATTGATAATTGTTGCAATTGATTTGAAGGATGATCAGTGGGATTTGCTTGCACTGAACCAACAATACCATCAGAATGTGGTCCAGATCTCTGTATGGTCTTGTTAAGTATTGACCATGGTGCATCTGGAAAAACTTCATAAAGTAAACCAGACTAAGAGTAAATCAACTCTAGTTGTTGAGCTCTCATTATCGCTTCTTCCTATGAAAATATCCCTGATGTTGCGATGTATTTAGACAAATGAGGTACCAAAGACTTAAGGAACCACTCTAGCAGGAATGATGGTGGTACTAACACTTTTATCAAACTCTTCTGGAGTCTCCATTCTCGGATGTGATCTAAGATATGGTCCGCTTTTTTCTGCTCAAAGTTGGCCAACAATTCGGTGTCAGTGTCGTATCTCATAGGTAATTGGAAATGGTTTAAGAAAGCCATTGCCAATTCACCAAAGGAAGAGTATCTTGAGCGGTCAAGCTTGATATACCATTTTGCAGCACTCCTGATGAGAGTGCGTTGAAACAAATGCAATTGGATGGAGTCATCTCTCAATGAGTTGTACGAGCACCATAGATGGAAGGTAGTCACATGATCGCCTGGGTCTTCGTTAGGCTTAGCATCGAACTTTGGAATGTACGAAGGAAACTTGGTTGGCATGGGAGGCCAATGCAGATCATGAAAGATGTGGTCATTTAATAGCCTTGTCAAGTCTGGCAATTGCAGAGTTTCCATAAATGGTAATTTGGGTTGTTGATTATAAACAAGGAAAAAGGAACCTAGAGTTTGGCTGGCACCGGGTTGCTAGGAAAAGTTGGGTTGCTGGCCAGGGTTCTAGTAATAACCATGGTCATGACCAGTGTATGAATTTTGTGCTTTTTGAGACGTCATTGGTTGACTCTCGTAATAGGATGTAAAGGGGTAGGATTGAGTCACATTACAAGGATTTTGGGAAGGGTTTCCCCTTGCCGATCCGATGGGAATAGGTGTTGAGTCTTTCTCAGGGTTCCATTGACTATGGAAGGGGTTTCCCTCAGTTGGCATCCCTGACAATGGAATTGATCCCTACCACAGATTCCAAGGTCCTTGTGAGGAAGGAATTCCTAAGTTTCCCCCCTGTGCAGGAATAGTACCCTGTACAGGATGTTGTTGTCCATAACCAGGGTTGCCCCTGCTGAGATGGTAGCTGACGAGAAAGAGTTGTTACCAAACACACCGAACAAAGAGAATGGTGTTGAACCTACCAGCATTCTATAAGAAGGAAGTCCTTGACTCCTTGTTCCAAACGAACTATATTTTACGTTCGACCCAGTGGAATGTTGGTGAGAACCATCGAGTGAAGGGGATGGAGGAGGTATATGACCCCCTCCGTAAGGGAAAGATTTATAGGGAGCTAAAGTGCCCCCCATGGATCCTTGCAGAGGAGCATTGGAGCTCCCTACCCCTAGACCTAAAGTTTGTAGAGTGGAGTAGGAAAGTACAGTGCTTGTACCGAAGCTAGGCATCCTGTATGAGAACGGAGGGCCTATTGCACTCTGGGTGAAAGGAGAAGTGATCATTTCCATAGAAGGAATCAGACCATTGCCTGAGGTAGAGGCAGTTGAGACCATAGTGACCCAGACTGACGACAGTTGGTTAGGATGTGGAATACCCCCTGTAGTGACAGTCGTAGAGGAAATATGAGTATTCCCTGAAGAAGTAGCAACATTTGTTTCCATCACTACTTGTGACGCTACCTGACACTCGTAAGGTCGAACCTGTACGACAATGGGCACCGATAGATTAGTTATTGGAGGGTTATACATACCAAGGGCTTCTTCTCCGAGGTTAGAAATGATTGGTTCCTCCGGAATCAAATGTTCTCCTCTCAGAGATGAGTCGGGCACAGTTTTTTGTAACCCATTCACCTCAAAAGACCCTTGTTGGTCTAGTTTTTTCCTTAGCGGTGGCGGGGGTGGCTCGAGATCAACAGGTGGTAGGCTCGAAAGCCTTCATGACTGACGAAGCTCTTGATCCTCCATTGTGTGAGAATATCAATGACAAACTAGGGATTTCTATAATCGTTTGAAAACCAGCACACACTAGAAAATAGCTCCTATGAGATAAGACAAGCAGATCACTATCTAGTTGGAAGAACAGTTACAACAACCAACACTAGAGAAACTTACTAGTGCAAGTGCAACTCAAATACGGAAACACCCTCCAAGTATACTCTGTAAAGAGTGGCCCAATGTTTTCTCTAGGTACCACGGTATACCCCCGCAGTCACCTGTGTAAGCCACTAAGATAAAGGCAATTGGGTTGCCAGCACGCAAATAGTCACCAAGCGGGTACAGTTGATAGTCGGGTGGACCGGAATGAGCTCCAACGACTGAGGACCTCGAACAAATTCAAGACCCATGAAGCTCTGTGGAAAATGCGATGAACGGAATCCCAAGATAAGCCCTCTATATGTGTTCCCCACTACGCTTGGTTTGACTTTGGAGGGGTGATCTCTGCTACCTTTCTGCACGTGACCTCGTGTTTAGCCCCTATGTTAGAGGGGTGTCCTGGATAACTTTCACAGTTATTGGAATTTCAAACACTCCCTAGCACTGACTCTTATGTTTTTTTTTGTAGCCTTGAAGAGTTTCCTCTCCAATCCTAAATCAAGGCTCTAGCCTAGACTACATTGATGGACCCTACAAACATAAAGTCTAATAGATTTTAAGTAAGCGTTAATTTTAGTGGTTGTCTTTAGTCAAAAGGAACATAAGTGAAAACAACGATGTTCTTTAAGAGATGAAAGAGAAGATCATAAGATGATACTAGAAACAAAAGTACTTCTTTCTTCACAAATAAATATTTGCCAATTTAAACTCTTTAACCAAACTTTTCGTAACTACTTTCCTCGAGTCTTTGAAAAGAAAAACTTAAAACAAGATTTCGCTCGACTACGAGCTACTTAATTTCCTAAGAACTCAAGTAAAGAACTTAAGAAAGATTTATTTTTCATTGGTAAATGAATCAACTAACCTAAACTACTTTACCAAACAAAGAAATGAAAGATTTTTTTTTTATTGTTTTATGCTTCAAAACAAGAAACTTGAAAATAAATTCTTTTCTTTTCTTTTAAAGAAAAAAAGGGAAAAAGGATGACAAGTCAAGACCAAGAAATGAAATCAAGCCCAATCGAAGATCGTAGGGAGTCACTGACAATACCAAAGGCAGATCAGAACAGACTCACAAACTTGTCTAAAAACCCTATTAAAGAAAACACAAGAAATCTTTTGATGAAAATAAAGCTATGTTGAAGTCAAACCTAAGCTATAGACTGTTATAACAGAGACCAAGGCTAGATCAAGAAAACCCCTGAGAAGTGTCTGTTTTGATAGGGAAGAGGATGGTTTCCTCACTTAACAAAAAAATTCTCAATACATGCATGCTACTAACACTTCAGCAACCATCGCATGTATGCGAGTTGTCCAAAGCCAGGGCACATATGCACGGGTGCAAGCCCACTACGGGCCATGTACACCTATGTAACTCCTAAAAAAAATGAAAAAACAATAGTCCAGCATAGGCAGGGAGTATTGGGATGGAATACCAGCATCCCTTAAAGACACAAAAGCTTACAGAAACTCAGAAAACAATAAACAACTGATTCAAAGAACCCAAAAAGAAACATCCCCAAAAACCCTAGAGGCCTTCCCCAGTATGGTCGCCAATTCTGATGTAAGCAGGAAAACCCCCTATGGAATACACCAGGGCTCTAAAGTGTAGGCAGAGCTAACCATATAAAGTCTCCTACTTTTAATCAATATCCCAACATCATCCCATAATCATGCATATAAGACAAAGTGTAAGGATCCGGTAGGCATACCTTAAACTCCGTGTTCAGTGTCGATCCCTTTGCGCTTGGTTGTTTCCCGACTACAAATATCCTCCCAAGGTTGACCTTCATTCATGAAAAGACAAACAAGAAACTAAAAGCATGCATTCTATGTACTGATTAGTAGGTTATACATCATAAACAAGAAATGTAAAATATTTAAGACGTATTTTGGCGGGACGAAAAAATTACTTCTTTATATTAATCTCACAAAAAGTCACTTACAACGTGAGACTGACATTGCTCCTCGAACCTGGTCCAGGGCTCCTCTTCACGATGCACCAATTGCTTCCACATATCCTTCTCCTCTTCAGTTCTATCTAGGGAAATGGCAATGACTTGCAATGGAGGAAAAGGGAATTTTGGCTCAAACTCACAATATGGCTACAAACAAATGGGGCAAAGGGGGAAAAATGGGTAGAGTTTCTATGCTCTCATGCTTCTTGTTGAAATAGGATCCCAACCCCTTCTTTTATAGGCCAAAGTAGATAGTAATGGTTGGGGTGACTAGCTATGGGAAGTCAAATGGTTAAGTAATGGCCCAGAAACTAGTATCCTATGCTATTTTCATTTTTTGTGATATTATGTGAGTGTACACGGGATGTAGTGGGTCAGCAAGCATGTGTACATGGAAAGTAGTGGTGTAGGGCACGTACACCTTCAAAACAATGATTTTTAGAAGAGTGTTTTCAGTGATGGCTTGGAAAAGATAGCAAGTTAGATGGCTTGATGTCAGGTGTGCATGTTTGGTGCAATTTAGGGTTATAACAATGAGGGACGCAAAGAGAATCAGGTAGTCATGTTCGCAATAAAAAAATATCTCTCGGGGAAGAGTTATTAGTGTATTACCATTTGAATCAAATAGAAACATCGACTAATAGTTTGTGGGTACTTATGCAACACCTCTTTAAGAAACCTCTACTTATTGCATTATATTTTTTTAATCTTTACCAATGTTTTAAATATTTCACGGTCCTAATTTTATAATAATGTGGGATGTTGATCATTGAGGTTGATTTTATTTGGGTGGAAATCAATTTTTTTGTTATGGTTAATCATTTTTAAATATTTGGGGGTTATAATTATATTATAATGTGGAAGGATGATCGTGGAAAAGGGCGAACCGCAGAACATGTAAATGCTTAGCAAATTCGACTTTCATTTTACGTGAATTTTATTATTTGTTTATATAATTTTATTTGTATGTCGATAAGTTATTTAATTTGTTTATATAACTAAAATAACATTGATTTTGTTGAAATTATATGTAGTCAGAAGACCATGTTGATCATGGTTCCTTCGATGAGGAGGGGTTGTATTCATCCCTTGATCTTATTGTATTAATAAAAATATATATATCATTAAAGAGAACAATGAACTTGCTAGCTTGTTAAACCATTCAGATCAAACTACCGATGTCCTAGAAAGGATCAATCTCCTTATGTCACAACTCAACACACATAAGGTAATAACAATAATTTAAAGTGTTTTTATTAATGTACTCATATGTTCAATTATGAAAGTATGTTTTTTAACTTTTACATTATCACGTACAAACATTTTCTTTTTTATAAAGAGATTTTTGGAGCCTGTTCAACACAGTTTTGGTAGTAGTGGCACTATAGAGATGCCACAGAGTCCTGATGTGGGATGTCATACAACCGCTAGAGTAATGTTTACTTCTCCATATTCCACACCTAATTTATATAGGATCCATGAAACACACCACCAAGCATCCGCACATCGGTCAGGCTTTAGAGGTGGTGACAAAGATGAGGCTAATGATGTGGTTAACATGGTTGCATCTCTTGGAGCTAGACATGTGACCAACAAAGGGACCCTTTCGTGCACATTTTTTTCCGACGATAACAGACTTCCATTAAAACAAATAAGACTCCCACATAGTTTTTCATATTTTAATTGTTTCATGTTGTCCATCTCATACACAAATCATCTATATTATTATTTTAAATTAATGATCATATCTTTTTGTGTGTAGGAAACGACCATTTTTATAGGCACCTGGAGAGAAAGGCCTTGATGATTTTTTGGGTAACCTTACACATGAGGTGGAATTTCCAGAATTTCAACCTCAAAAAAGAACTTATGGATTATCTTGAAGGCCTATTTGGAGTAGACATGTTCAATAAAAAAGAGATCACCTCTACAACCAATGAATATTTAAAATATACGTGGGATGTTTATAGATGAATCTTGGAATAAAACCCTAGGAATAAGTGTCCTCCCTCGATTCCATATAGGGAGTGTAATATGATCATTGATGATGAAAAAGAAAAGATATTGAAAAAATCAGGAGAAAAAATAACCGGTACCCCAAGGTAAATTACAATATTTTGATTTCAATACCTTTAATTTTATTTAGATATGAATAAAAGTGTGGTATATAGCATACTTGAAAATTTTGATGATAGGTTTCTTGACACTTCAAAGGAAACTAGAAAAATAATTTCCAAACATGGCCAACACAAGCTAGGCCATGTGATCTGGATTATTTTCGGCAGGAAATGAGAGTGGAGATATAATAAAGAAATGCACATATATATTGCAGATATTCAATAATATAATAGAAATGTATCAGATATGCAACCATAAACACATATATACAGTAATACATGATTTTTATTAATCAAATAAATGTACAGAGACTGTAAAAATACAGAGTGAAAGACTCGCTAGAATGGTGGCAGCTTATCTCTGAGAAGAGATGTGATGGCTACTCGCATTCAAAAGAAGATGATTACAATGAGGCTTTGAAGGCCTTTTTACAATAAAAAGGAATGCCAAAATTCCTAGACATCCAAAAACCTAACCCTAGGAGATGAAGTGTCAAAATTCATGTGGGCCCTGTTTAGGTAAGTTAGCAAATCAACTTCCCGGGGTCGTAACTTTTGCATACGATCTTCGTTTTTGGCATATGATAGCTCATTGGAAAGGTATCATCGAGGAGATTAATTTTTGGGGCTCAATAATGAATTCAAATATTATTGAGAACCTCAATATCGAAAAAAAAACCTTCGTTTAGGCCCTCAAAATGGCCCCGGAAGTTAAAACATGCTAAAAATAGTAAATTGCCAAAATTACCAGAAAACTATTTTGAGCCAGTGGAAAAAGGTGGGTGTCCACCGATACCCACCTGGATAAACATGGATTCTACTCAAGGTTACAGTCATGAATCGTAAGTACCCAAACATCTTAAGAATATTATTTGTATTGCTTTACAACTTTCAGGTAATTTCGACCAAAAACATTAAAAAACATGCTCTTATGAAATGAAGGGCGACGACTTCGGAACTAAAGCGATGAAGGAAGATATCCAATTTAGTTACAAGTACAACTATAAAACCATGGTTGATCGTAGGAAAATCAAGGGGCAACCCCCAAGATCCAGTTTGCAAGATAAGGTAAATACAAATTAGTCCACATTAAGCTTTCATTACTTTCAAAATACATAAATATTTGATATCGTCCATAAGTTTATTGTCTTACTTTGTTTTAATCAGGGGAGAAACACTATCAATGGAACCATTAGTATTGGAAAACAGAGCATTGATAGTATAGCACAGCTAAAAGATCATGGTGCTCCCCATCAACCCCATCCCAATGGGGTGTAGCCCTGATATGTTCCTGTGACTGAGGCTCACGATGGTAAATTGGTTGTATATTAATCATATACTTAATAATAGTTATAAATTTGGTACTTCTAATTTTTATTACTTATACATTTACGGTTTTGTCCTTATAATTTTTTTTGTTTCAATGGAAGAGAATGTCATAGTTGAGCCTCCTCGACCTTAAGATCAAGAGAACAGGGAAAAAATTCCAGCGGTGTCGACTAGTGGACCAGGTAAATAATTACATTGTAGAGGTTTTTTTTAATATTAATGAACTATTTTAATGATATTTAAAAATTGGCCATATAAATTTAATATTTTTTGTTTTTGTAGGTGATGGCCCCTCACAATATCCTCCACACCGTGGGTATGAGACTAGGCGTGCTCGACGTGAAAGGGATGAAGTAACATCAACTGCTAAAGAGTACCCAGTAAACGGAGACATGGAGATCGATGAATTACTTAAGAATTGGAAAACACAAAAGAAGACTAAAAGAAATTGATGATGTATAATAATTTTATAAGACAGATAGATGTACATTATATATCTAGTATATTTGGAACATATTTTGAATGATAAATCTCATTTGTAAAAACTCCTTTTTATGACATATTCCTTTGAATGATAAACCTCATGTATAGCTTTACAATCACTTTTTATCAATTTTGAATATTTTTATGCATATTTTTTAGTAGAATCTAGATTGGGTATTGGGGAATTGAGAGTGATGTGAGGNGGGGGGGGCATAAGAGATTCCACCTTCACATGGTTGGCCCTGTTCAGTAGAGAAAAAATTATTGGATCCATTTATTCTTGGATCAAACCTCTCTCGATCCAACAGAGCAACAACATAGTCAATGTTGACTTCATTGTGGCTCCTTCAGATCGAGGGAGGTTTGATCCAAGATCATACGACTTCAATATATTATTCTCGAAACCAAGAGGATCTTATTCATTTCATCACATCTAAGATGTGTGTGTGTGTGTTTTTGTGTGTGTCACTATTTAATCTACCCTCATATGGATTTTACAAAAAATAATATCAATGGTGTTTACTATTTGCAATCTTGTCGGTTTTAATTTCTATTAGGATTTATTGACATGTCTTAAAATTATTTTTTGGTTTTTACTAAAAAATAAATATAATTTTTTATTTTATTTACTACAATATGAAATTCGTGCATTTGCAGATGTTCTAGATGTTGTATCAATGCAATTCTAGACATTAGAATATCAAAGATTAGGTATGTATTGTTTTTTTTCTTCTTTTTATGACTTCTTAAGGTTCCTTTTATTTATTTATTTTTACATTACCATCATATGTGGGCCACTATGGGGCCATTAATTCTATCTAATGAACCACACCCAAGTATGTAGCATATACGATTCCATTTAGTTCATCATATCATATGATTCACACAACTAATCTAATACTTCAACTTGGTTTTTTGTGGTTGTGTATAAGTAATCCCCTGAATATCATAGTATAAGAATAACCATAATTATGCAATAGAGTATTTGAAATGAATGAGATATAGATACCACTTTCGAGTAGAATAACATGATAGCTCAATGACTGGTAAGGAATAAGAAAAGCACATGGAATCTATACTAGTAACTCCATTGTATTAGCTTAGAGTATTAGTATATCGAGTGTGATTGATTATGGAATATGTACTATTATTGTTTACATAACATGTTTTTAATTTGCATTGGAATATGCATAGACAACTTAGTGTGCATAGACAATTTGGCTATGTGTTTTTAATGTGCATTGGCATATGCATAAACAATTTTCATGGCTCTAGTTTCCAGTTTTCCAAGTTTTGTTTTCCTTGGTGCTATCAATTTTCTCTTCTTTTTCTCAAACATTGATTGTTTGAAATCCTTAGTTGACTTGAAATATTCATTGAAGTTGTGTTTGTGTCTACTTTTTATCTCTATTTACAAGTGTCTTGTGCTTTTCATTTTAATAGGCTAGCCTCAAAATTGACCATATAACAAATATTTGCAAAAATAATACATGGAAAAGAACATTGTAAAAAAATGTAATAGCAAGAAGAAAATAAAACTAATAGATAATTTGAATAGACTAATGTAATTGTGTTTGATCCCCTCAAATCCCTTCTTAAATAAAAAAAATTCAATGGCTTCACATTTGTTCCTTCTCCAAATATTTCAAAAACCTGATATGGTTTTTTCAATTATTTTTCCTTGCTATCATGTAGAGATATTATTCTTTGACCTTCATTACGCTTTAGTGCTACTTCTTCCATAGTGTTTTTCACATTCAATGATATGGACACAAACTATAAAAGTATAAAATTGAAGAAGAACACACTCTTGCATGAATCAAATACTTTTGCAATGGTAGTAGATGCATCCCTCTCACAAGACTTTATTCTTATTGCTCACTTGTTGTTCAATTTTAAAATTTTATACTATGATGTATGGGGTTGATTATTCATTTTATTCACAATATTGCTTCATTTCTATAAGACTTCAATGGAGATATGTATAGAATTCATTTCCCATTTTTGGATATGCTATGTTGGAATAGATCCAATTTTATCCTATCTATGGAAAATGAATTCAGCCCATAATTCCTCCAGGAGTTGCACAAAGTTCATGATCATATGGAATATTTGCAAAGAATTACCATACCAACATCCACACACTTCATTTATGGTGCTAATGGTTTGTGGGGATATTTTTTTGCATCAAATGGTTATCTATGTGGTTGAACGTTAGTATTTTTATTTGTTCCTTTAGAAGGGGCACAAGCCATTCTATATTACAACCCTTCACATAAAAGAGTACGAAATATGTATTAAGTAAATAATAAGAATATTTACTGACCCATATGTTATGGATATACTGTAATTGATAATGCTCAAAGGTACTCTCTTGCATTAATACTTATTATTATTTTTAAATAGATATATTTTGTTGCTCTTGTGATGAATAAGATTGTTGATAGTATTGATAGTTCGTTGCAACTATCGATGCTTCATCACTCTTGTGATGAATTTTTCATTCCAGAAACTAGGATAGTTCATTTCTCTTGTGTTGAAGAGGATCGTCGATAGTATTGATAGTTCTTTGCAACTATCAACACTTCATTTCTCTTACAATGAATCATTGTCACAAAAACTAGGATAGTTCATTTCTCTTGTGATGAAGGGGATCGTCAATAGTATTGATAGTTCACCACAAGAACTAATAGGTTCATCGCAAGAGTGATGAACTAATGTTACCATCGATGATACCTTGTGCTTGAATAGTTCATCGCAAGAACTACTCTGTTCATCTCTCTTATGATGAGCTTCCTCGATTGTCATTCTTGTGACGATCACCACTGGTCATCTCTCATGCGACGGGCATTGTAGATCGTCTATCTTGTGATGACCATTGTAGGTCATCTTGCTTGCGACGACTTCCTTGGGTCGTCACTCTTGCAACATTATCCCAGGTTCGTTGCACTTTCCAAGGCACATGAAGTGACGTTTGAGGGGCCCAAGATTCGTCAAAATCTCCATGACATAACGTCGCAAGTGCATTGAAATGACTGTCACAAAATGACCCAAATTTACTAGTGTACAAACAACATGACAATCAAGCTCATGATATTGTCCATACTAGTTAAAAATGTAACTACAACTAACAATTTCACCACAATAACATATAATTTGTTCTCATGCACAAAATAAAATGAACAATAATTAAATTCATAAATTAATATAGGAAAAGCAATAACACTTAACTTTTTAAAATAGTTGTGTAACCAACTGATGGAGATAGGAATTCCTCTTAACTGTAGACTTGTTGTTCCAAATGTCAACAAAAATTCACCCTTGAGTTGGGTCTAAGAATCCATAAGAAAAGGGTTTCTCTCACAGTCCACTCACAACTAAATATCCCATAACCCACTGGTATTCTCCTACAACTATCCCAAATTTCCTCAATCTCTCTTTCTCTTGACCTTCCAAACCCAAGGAATGTTCCCATTCACTCCTCTCAGTCCATCATACGTCCCATTCATTTATCAGGGTCTCTCTGGCATAAGTTGTTGAACATCAAGCATTGGTGGTTCATCACACATCTCCTAGGTTTAGTTGATCATGAGGTCAACTGACATCTCGGCACAGTTAGTTGGGAAATCGGCCAGCACACCACACCTATCAGTTGGGTAGTTAACATGCTTGTCGGTCAGACATTCGACCAACATTCGAAGATAGTCAGGCAATGGATTGACCAACCCTACAATTGACTACGATTTGGATGGATAGTGAGTCATATCAAGTCCTATTGAGTCGACTTGATAGAGTGAATTTTGTGGATTCAACTCTAACCATCAATGGTTATATGTGTACAAGATATTCTAGATTATATGGAAGTCATTTAGATCTTGAGACTATCAAAGAAGACCCCTTGGGTCATTATAATGCAATGAAATTATGTGTAATATGAACTGTGATGTTCTGATCACAACACTTTGTGCTTAAGTGGTGTAATGGTGTCTTTAGATGCCACCTCTGTTCCTCAAAATATCTTGTCCCTCTTCAATTGTCTACAATACTATGATATCTATTTCATATCTTGTTCCATTTCATTCCCAAACATGGTATCATAACCGATGGTTTGAAAACCTCGACTTGTTATCTGAAAACCTTGTTGAGTTGGATTTGTTGTGTGATTGACTATGGGTCGATGGTTTTCTGATTGGAACATATTGAAACAAAACCAGTTTGTCTAGATATCGAATATGGCTTCGAAGATCGATCCTACTGTTATGAACAGATCAAATTATGAACTATGGGCTCCAAATATGGAAACTATGTTGAAAAGTAAGGGACTATGGAAGTATACCAAGGTCTCAATCCTAGATCTAACAGATGCTTTGACTAAATTTTTTATTGATGAAAAGAAGGATGAGGCTGTAGGGGTCATCATGACCTGCATCTCATGGGAAATTCGTTTTCATCTTAGTGGACTTGAATGTCTGCATATAGTTTAGAAGAATTTGAATACCTTGTTTGACTGAGTCGATGAAAGCCACATCATGCAGTTGGAGAAAGAGTTGATCTCTCTCGATCCTCATTCCTTTGAAATGATGGAGAAATATTTATCGCGTTTCAAGGAACTCTAGTTGAAGTTGAGTGAATGTTCTGAGAAATACAAGTAGAAGGATGGACAACTCATTGAGTTGGTCCTGATAAATTTGAGAACACCATTTTATGTGTTTGTATTGACCTTCCACACCAACTCGAACACACAAAAATGAGCTAGTGAGGATTACTCCTTTGAATTTTTTTGTGAAATTTGGATTACTGATCATCATATATTTCTTTAAGAAGGGAATCTTGGTGGTAAGCACTAGGCCCACTTGCTCAAGGGTAGGGGAAATATGGATTCTAGGAATAGAGTGCAGACTAATGCTTCTACACAAAAACTCTGCATATACTAATTAGGGACCCTAGATACAACTACAACTAAGTCAAAATAAGAAGACATGTTGGTACGGTGGAAAGACATTACATGTCTAGAAGAAATTATTCAAGAAGAGATATTATTTAAAGGAGAAGTTTAATATACTTGAAGGAGACGTGTCAATTTTTCATCGACCTGTTATTAATTTCACCTTCCAATTTCGTACTTCTCAGTCCTTGATGTCTCACATTGTGAATAATGAATGGGTTGTTGACTCTAGGTGCACTCATCATATAGAGAAAGATGCCACTTTATTCACAAGACTGAATAAAGCTAAAGAAAGTAGAACCTATGTTGTTGATGATTTTTCTTTGGATGTTGTTGGTCAGGGTGATGTAACCAATCAACATGGTAAAATTGTTGACATTTTTCATGTGCCAAATATTAGTGACAATATATTGTTTGTTTCTTAGTTGAATCATTGCAGTAAGATTGTGGAATTCTGGCCAGATCAGTTCTATGTTCAATACTTGAAGAAAGCAAGGTTGATTGTCACTAATGGGATTTTGGATTCGACAAAAAACTTATACATGTTTCGTGACTCGACGCAACCCAAATATGAACCAAATGCACTTATTTCTCACACTAATGAGATAAGTCAAATTTGTCATGAACGAATTGGACATATGAATTTCCAAAGTATTTAGAGACTGGAAACTCATCACATGGTTGTTGGTTTACTGAATGTGTTTCCCCCTAAAATTTTATGTAAGGGTTGTGTACTTGGGAAGAATCATCCGACACCTTTCAACTTTGGACAAGCATGGTGAGAATAGGACCTACTAGAAATGGTTCACGATGATGTTTTTTCTATCAATTTACCTTCACTAGAAGGTCCAAGGTAAATTTTGAATTTCATTGATGATTTCTTTATTTCACATGGGTCTTTTTCCTGAAGAATACAAATATTTTCTTTGAGAACTTCAAATAATTATGAGCCTTTTCTAAAATGAAATGTGGTTGACCAATTAAGTTCTTGTGATCAGACAATGGTGCTAAGTATGTAAATTGACCCTTTGAAAAATACCTACTTTGTTCTAGTATTGACTGGAAACAAACAATTCCTCACAAACCTCATTATAAAGGAGTTGCAGAATGAAAAAGTCATACATTAGTCGAAATGGATAGATGTATTTTGCAGGATAAATACCTACCTCCTAACTTCTGGGATGGAGTAGTATATTGTGCCAATTATCTACTCAATCACATCTTGACTCGAGTTGTTCTTTCCATGAATCCAGTCGAATGATGGTATGAGAAGAATACCTCTATTGGTAATCTCCTTGTGTTTGGATGTGTTCCCTGGGATCACATTCCTAATGATTGTCGAAATAAATTAGATGCAAATATTCGTGCTTGCATCATGATGGGATACTATGAAGAGTTGAAATCCTATCGACTGTTTGATCCTATCCGACAACAAATTATTGTCCGACGTAATGTTTAGTTTGATGAGAATTCTTATGGAGTTAACTTGCTAAATGCATCCTATGAATTATTGCAGGATTCTCCCTTTGATAATTTCTTGAATACTGGATCTGTTGCTCCCCTGTTCAATCTTTTGACTAGTCTGTCAAAAATTCTGGTTGTTTTGACTCAACCATTAATCTTCAATTTAACTAGTCTGTTGTATTCTATTTTGAATGGTCCATCGAATCCAAAACCTCCAACTTTTTATCAATATAGAGGTGAGTCATAGTTCACATTTTTCTTGTCTACTCCGTTGGGCTGCCAAGACATTTGAATTAGTTGGAGCTAATGCTAAATATGCCTCCCACGGACGACAGACCCAAAGTCAGAAGAAACATGCGAGTGATTTTCCTCATGATTTGTTTCATTGAAATATTTGGTCATGTTACCTACTCTAATGTCGAAGGAAGAACCAAATGGGAACAAACAATTAAGACTGAAATTGATTCCTTGTCGAAGAATCAAACCTAGTACTTGGTTTCCCGACCTCATGGAAATAACATTGTGAAGTGTTGATGGGTCTACATGACCAAATTTACCTCTGATGGTGTTATTGATCAACATAAAGAACGTCTCGTCGTGAAGGGATTTTCTCAACAAGAAGGCATTGAATACATTGAAATTTTTTTCCATGCTGCAAAGATGAACTCGGTTTGATTGATTCTTTCCCTTTCTGCTCATTTTTTATGGCATATTCATCAGATGGATGTGAAGACTGCCTTTCTTCATGATGACCTATCTCAATAAATTTACATAGAATAGCCACCTGGATTTGTGACAGATTCCAGTTTGGTATGTTGACTCAAGAATTCTCTTTATGGTTTGAAGCAGGCTCCTCGGGCCTGGTACGCTAAGATTGACAATTTCTTTCTTAGGCTTGGTTTCAAATGGTGTGAATCTGATCATAGCCTGTATGTTCTCCACTCCAATGGAGGCACTTTGATTATTATTTTATATGCTGATGACTTAATCATTGCTAGAAATAATAATGCTCTCATCTTTAGATTGAAGAAACTACTTTTTTAATCCTTTGACATGATAGATCTTGGAAATATGCATTATTTTTTAGTCTTCAAGTATTACCAATGTTTGATGGTTTTTTCATTTGTCAGTCTAAATATGTAATGGATTTGTTGACATGTTTTAATATGGATGATTGGAATCTTTGTGCCACTCCCTTTCAGTCTAGATTGAAACTTACTAAAACCTGTCAAATACCCACTGTCGATGCTACTCTCTATCGATAGCTCATTGACAGTCTTATTTATATTATTCATAGGAGACCTGATTTCTCCCTTTTTGTTAGTGTGGTTTCTCAGTTCATGTAAGATCCTATAGAAATCCCATGAAAAGAATTCAAGCACATTGTTCGATATCTAAAGGGTACCACTAATTTTGGTATCAAATATTGTCATAGTTCATATTTGATAGTCAGCTTCACTGACTTTGACTAGACTGGTGACGAAGATGAATGGAAGTCCACTTCTCGGTATATGTTTTTCTATGGAACTATACTTTTGGTGTGGTCATGCAAGAAACAAAGGGTAGTCTCTCTATCGACTACAGAAGAAAAATATCGTGTTGTTGTTCAAGAGGGTACTGAAGCAATTTGGATTCATTAAATTTTGGGAGAGCTTGGATTTCCTCTTCAAACCTTGACTATAATCTTCTATGATAATCAAAGTGTCATTCAGTTTTCTAACAACCCTGTTGCTCACAGTAATATGAAACATGTTGAGCTTCATGATCACTATCTACGAAAGTTGGTTCATGATGATGTTGTTTCTCTTGAATATTGTCGCATTGAAGATGAAGTTGTTGATATCCTCACCAAACTTTCAGATGAATCCATATTTGTCAAGCTACACACTTTGTTTGGGATTTAGGAAGATGCAATTATGGGGGGGTGTTCTAGTGATGTAATTTCACCTCATGAATCTCCAGAGATGTGTGCTAATGGGGGGGTGTTGGAACATCACAATGTGATGGTTCATAACACATCTCCTAGTTTTAGTCGGTCGATATGTCGACCTACATATGGACACAATCAGTCAGACAATCAACCAACACACCACACCATTTGATCAGGTACTCGACGTGCCTGTCGATCGAAAAATTGAATAGCAGTAAAATATGGCCATCTAGTGGATCGACCATCCTTGCAATCAACTATGATTTGGATGGATATTTGGTCGGATCAAGTCCTGTCAATCCTACTTGATAGAGTGGATTTTGTGGAGTCAACTCTAACCGTTGACGATTATATGTGGAAAAATTCTTCTGGATTCTATGGAAGTAAGCTATTGCTTGTGACTATAAAGGAATACCCCTTGGTTCATTCTAATGCAATGCAATAATGTGCAATATTCATTGTGATGTTCTAATCACAACATTTTATGCTTAAGTGTTGTAACGATATCTTTAGACACCACCTATGTTCTTCGAAATTTCTTGTCCCTCTTTGATTGTCTATAGTACTATGTCATTTGTTTCATATCATGTTCCATTTCATTCCCCAACATAGGTAACTAGGAATATCTCTAATGCAAACTCAAGGGAGCTCACTCCTAGCAACAAAAACAAACACTTGATCTAATAGTGAAAATAACACAAGAGTTCACTCTTCAGGACTAATAACCTAGATCTTCAATATTAAGCTCCAAAGCACTCCAATATGATTCATCGTGCTCCTGATTTCAACCAACCTCCTTTCTCTATCTCCATATCTCTTTTTCTTCTTCCCCCTTGCTACTCATATAAAATTCAATGTGTAAAAATTGCTTGTTACTACCCATATGGATTTCCTCTCCTTCGACTTGATTTCTTGACTCACACACTTCCCCAAGATAATTGTAATCAACCCCAATAATGACAATAACCAAGGGATGTGACTTCTCACACCCACCCTCTTACATGAATTTAATGAGTGGGATCTTGTTGACGGGCGAAACTCACCGTCCGTCAACTGGGAGAGTGGAACCGGTCCGGGGTTGTCTAAATAACCCAAGCCATTTGGAATGGACCACCCTGACGAGTTTAACGGCTCTGTTGGCCGCTCTAAGGTCTCCTATGAAAACCATAGAGAAATTATCTGAGCTAAGAAATCTTACTAAAGTAAATAAAACAAACTAAACTATAACTGAATACAAGAAACTAACTAAAATAAAGGAAACTAGA
Source organism: Picea engelmannii (assembly GCA_009831015.1). Taxonomy (NCBI): domain Eukaryota; kingdom Viridiplantae; phylum Streptophyta; class Pinopsida; order Pinales; family Pinaceae; genus Picea; species Picea engelmannii. Next base: position 855,746 of record ML781319.1, on the reverse strand, counting down.
AACTAATAAAGCAAACTAACTAATCTAACTATAAACTACTAACTATTATATATACAAGATACTAATTATGATTATAATAACTCCAATCAACTATCTAATTAGCAGCTACATTATTTCTTATTCACAAATGCACACTATAAACAATCTACAGATTTGATTAAAACCTGCAAAACTCATGTAGATTCTCTGCCCTTAGACAACCAAGGATCTCTTTTGATTTTTTATATTTTATAAAAAAGAAACAAACATTACTGAAATTAAACAATCTAATATAAATCTAATTAAACTATTATCTATATTACACTACTTAATCAAAACAATAAACATCTAACTAATTGACCCGGAAATGCTCCAAGTCTGCCCTGTGTATGATTGCTTCTTAAGCTGGTTGGAGGAAGAAATTCACACCGTTTAGTCCTTAAGCTTTTCGTAAACCATTGGCTATGATGCTTCTTGAATTATGTTACAGGACAAACAAGACATAAAAGAAAATCATAACAATCTTCTGATGATAAATCTCTGCAATAAGGGAAACCTACTATGCAAGGACTCATATAACAATTCAATTTACGAAGAAGACAAAGCTATCATTCACAAGGTGAATTGATAATTGTTATGTCTTTTAATCTATTTGGAAGAAACAAGATATAGATAACAGTAATAGAATTATATCATTTGAATTTTATTTAGATAGCAAAGTAGTCATAAACCATAAACAAAATGATATACAAGACTTGAAACACAATGTTGATATATTGAAAAGCAAAAGCTATAACAAAACATCAATTCTGCTCCAGTCTGTATCAGAATTCTATATCCTTGTTCTCCCACAACTGAGGATGTTGATTATTACAAAAATCATAAGTTTATATAGGTTTATCACAAGGTAAAACATCCTTGTGAATAATAGCAAATTGTTTACATAATCTGGGAAAAAATCCCAAAATCACCTAAACTAAGGAAATAAAATGAAAGTAAAATTTGTAGATCATCCCCTAACTTCTCATGATATCTATTGCCAATTCGAATTTGCGTGCAATAGAACACAAAAATCAAATTAGAAGGATATTTATTGAAAAATAATAAAAAATTGACTCTACAGACTTAGCTACAGAATCACCTGATTCTGTAGCTAGTCAAAAATAGCAAACAGGACCAGGTATAATCAAATAAAATCAAATCCAAAACGAATTACTAATGATTCAAAAAATTATCCTTTAAATTAAACCAAATCAAAAAGAATGCAATCGGGACAGGGTAAGAATGCTCTGTTTTTCCAATTGACATAAAATCAGATCAAATCTCAACATGACTGTTTCATAAATGCAATCAATGACGAACCAAATTGTATAAGATACGAGACAATCATAATTGATTTGTATAGGATTCATATCGTTTAATCAATTGCCAATATAGAAAATCCGTCACGATTTCATGCATAACTGTATCCATAGAATCCAGCCACAGATCTCGTTCGGTGAGTCTCAAACAGTTCACAGGTATGACCGACATAATGGTCGTAACTGTCATTGACTAGTTATAATCATAACAACATATTGATATCATTCAGTTAAAAGCACGATATGTAAATTTCTTCAATTGTAATCGGATGAAATCATACTCCATAAATACTGACTCAACTATTTTCATGTTTGATCACCACACAGTCAACAGACAGGGTCTTGACAGAGTCAATAGAATCCATAATACAAACCGGGCATATAACTGAAATGGATATGACTGAATTTAATTATAGACACAAATCGTAAGACTAGATACGATCAATTTCATTCCTCAAATCACAATCAAACAATATATTTGTTACCATCAAATGCAGTTCAAATCGTAACAACCACTATTCACATCCATTCGAAATTTGATTATGTAACAAATGATATACGAATTGGTCCTAACATAGAATATACAATCGGAATAGCTAACCAATTTCCCCATCATATCGCACAGGATATAACCAAATCAAACAGAGATATTGTTTGTATTCCAAAAGTAGAAAAGATATCAACAATTCTTAATAACAGAGTATTCAAAATGATTAATCAAATTAAATCTAATCAAAACCAATCCAAGAATTAATAATCAAAACTTATATACAACAGATGCATGACAGAGCAGGTCAACAATGTATACAGAGTTTATGATCATGCCATATAAATGAGTGAAAATTATACCAGCAAGATTGTTGAGGCTAAGCCAATTTGGAATTGATGATTGTCGTGGCTGACTCGACATTCTTGAACAGAATTGAACCAACTATTCATTGCTTCTTGTCAGAGGGTTCCATCTTCGCGTTATGACTAGTGAGATTTGCCACTTGGTTTTCCAAATCATGGATTCTAGATTGCAGCATAGGCACATCCAAGTAGTACCTCTCCAACCACAATCCACACTAATCGCAAGGTGGAACAACAGGTTGAGAATTCGAGGGTTTCGATGATTCACCGAGGGCTCCTTGAGGTAGTTTAATACCAGGAAAATTAGGATCATCCCGTAGATAGGGTGGAAATTCTTGACAAAGTCGTGAGGAGGTTTGTCACACAAGCCTTCCGAGTAAGGATACTCATCGGCGAGAAAACGCTCAACTTCTGAATCAGAGTCTTCGCTGACCACGATAGGTTCTGGTTTGGCAGAGGATTTAGGCTTATTTCTCGCCATGCAAGATATTAACCTAGCATTTTTCTTGCCCTTAAAATTAGCACCAGCTTTAGCTTTGGGTTTTTTGGTCGCAGGCTTATCAATTTCAACCTGTTTAGTCACATCCATAGGCAAATTCATAGGTGGGTCAGGTAGAGGTTTAGGTAGCAAAATGCTATAAGGCACAGGGGGAATAGGCTAGGTTTCAGTTATCATAGGTTTATCAACCTGTGGAGGGTCCAATTCTTCAAAGCCATTACGACTGAAGAAATCAGCCCAACAGTCACGACGTAACCCTAACTCGTAAACCATTATCATTTTAATCAACCCCAAATGGAAGAGGCAGGTGTCGGCTTGGCTGCGCTTGTACCTTTTAGCCATCTTGAACAAACTTCTATGTAGGTAGTGGGGCATACTAAGTTCGAAACCCATAAAAACCATCAATAGATGAAGGTGAAACAAGAAAATGAACCCGTACCTGCCCTCACAAGTAATGAATTGCTTGATTATCATTAGGAGATCATACCAGCGTGGTTTCAACATTTTTGCAGGTAAGCCTTTGTCGCAGGAGTTCACCGTTTGAGACTGGAATAACAATGTCCACGGGACATCATCAACCTTGCAAATTTTGGACCACTTCTGCCCCGTAACAGGCAGGCTAGTTGCCAAGCTGAGAAACTGTTCAGTGATTTCAAGTTGAACATCTCCAATTTTGGCTCGGCAGCCATCGAATGATAATACAAATTGCGGAGCCACGATAGGATTGTAACCATCGAACTTCTTTATAAATGCAATCCACCCAAACCTTTCCAGGTCACTATAAGCGCCATCAAACATCAGCAACGCTTGACACCCGTTAGGCTCAGCTCTTACGACAGGAGCCATGGATTCTGTTCATGATAGGGTTTGGATTAAACCATACGACACGCAGGAGTAAAAACGATAGGGTTTAACAGCTGCAGGCATTCAAAGGGAAGTGAATGAATGTAATGTGTGCGAAGGTGGTGGGATTACCACCGCCATGCAGTGCATTAATGGCTGGGTACAGTGCTTTCCCATCAGTCATCAACATTTGAAACATATTAATCGGTCAACCCAAATCGGTGTAAAACCACATCAACGTGCCATCGATCAAACATAAAACAAATATCATATGTTAAATTCATGCGCCCAATGTATAGTTCGATCCAACATGACATCCAAAGTTTTTACCAACGTGACAAGTGTAAAACATTGCTATTCCAATATGAAACCAAATTGATATATGACCCATGCGTTTTTTGCATAATCAAAGTGTAAAAACATTGCAACCAATGACTATATGAAATCGATAAGTTAAGAGTTCAAAAATAATAAGAATCATATCATATATAAAACAAAAATCAACCATGACCCTCATGAAATCAAACATAACTCATAACTTAACATTTTCAATAATTTACCAAAGAAACCAAGTTGCGCAATCAAAGTGAATGGATATAATTTGAAAGTCATTTCGTAGTCATACAATAAACCAATGGTAAAGTGTCTTTTAGAAAATCAATAAAAGACTATGACAGTCCAAACAACAATGGAGGAGTTTTCACACTTTCAGTTGTGAAAACTGAAACGAAATCAATTTGCAATTGTCGCAAGGAAAGAAACTAACGTCTAGTTGCAAAATGTGATGATGACTTGTCGATTTAGAAGACAATTAGGTGTAGGCAGCTTTTTTAGGGAAATTAAAAAAATTATTATTGGCTGCCAACAATGGCGACACACTGGGCGAAGCAGTTATCTCTGTAAAAAGAAATGAATTCAGATCAGGACAGCAAAGAAAAATTTCAACTTAAAACAACAACCAGAAAATCGTACCAACATCAACATTTACCATCTTTTCCAGCTATGTTTTAAAAGATGCAAACCAATAACAGTCTTAAAGATTAGTAAGTCATGATTTTTACGATAAAATCTTCAATACTGTTGGCAGGGCCACTGCTGCCAGCAGGCGTCCATAGCCTCGACAAGGTTTCCATTTAACCCACTAGGACGTCTTTATCCTTTCAATAAGTTCTAGATTAGAATAAAGGACTTTTTAAGAGAGGTTTCTTATTTTATTTTTTTCGGATTTTTATTTACCCAACATTGCTTCGCTGCCAGCAGGCTTGTTCAGTACCCCGACGAAGTTGTCTTGGCGCCATGCTTGCATTTACCCGCTACCAGCGTACCTGTATAGTATCCCGGTGGGTTTACAAACACTTCCCACAGCTCTTATTTTCATTTTTATTTTGTTTTTCTTTTATAAATCGCTGAGCGGGGTGACGCTGAAAAATCTTGATATTTTCTCATATTTTTCAGACCTCATCATAATTTTTTAGCACTGTCCTTTATTCAGCTCCAGAAATGTTTTATTTCTAAAACAACTTACTACGACAGGGAGACATATTTTTGATTCATTCCTTTATGGAAAAGGGACAGCGTAAAAAGAAAAATATGATCATGACAAACTTTACTTAGAGATCGAAATTAGTAAACTTCTTTCAAACAACATTTTCCAAAATCATTTTCAGAAATATATATCACTGATGTTCGTACAATTTTTCAGAAGTTTATTTCAGCGAAGAGATTTTCCCATGGTCTTTGTCTGAATGGCTCAGTGCATAAGCATGCATATGTTTCAAAACACACAAAAACACACCAAACTGATCAATCAAATCAAAATCAAATAAAAACAAACGGAAATATTTACATAATATACAAGAATCAAAATTAGGCAAAATATCTTTTCAGGGCTTGGCCATTCACCGGATAGGTGTCAAGCTGTCCTTCAAGATTTTGCAAACGAAAAGAACTAGGACCCAACTTTTCAGCAATCAAAAATGGCCCAAGCCACAAATTTTGAAATTTAGTGTGTTCACCCTTCCCTTCATGTGGTTTGTCCCACTTTAAGATGAGATCGCCTACTTCAAAATTTCTATCAGGAGCAGAATTAGAATTGAACCAACTTTTAATCAATTGTTGATGTTGATATAGTTTACGCTTGGCTTGGGTTCTTACTTCTTCTAACTTCATCAGAGCGTTAATACGGCTTTCCAAAGGGGGGCATTCTTCTTCTTGAACTTTTTGTGACAATTGGAGCGAAGGAAGAAGAACATGAGGAGGCAAAATGGCTTCTCTGCCATAAACGAGGAAAAAGGGGGAGTTACCTATAGCAGCTTTGGGTGTTACCCTTTCATCCCACAATGCATTCAGCAGTGCGTTGTGCCAGTTCTTGTGATTTTCAGCCACAGTTCTCTTGATAATCTTGATCAATTTCTTGTTTGTTGACTCTGCTAAGCCGTTGCCCTGGGGGTAATAACTCGCGGAATACTTAAGCTTTATTCCTTTTTCTAAGGTGAACTCACTCATCTCAAGAGAGGAAAATTATGAAGCGTTATCAAAAACTAGACAATCAGGTATGCCAAAATGAGTGATGATATTCGAATTCAGAAAAGCGATCACCTGACTTGTGTTAACAGTTCTTAGCGCGGCAGCTTCAGACCATTGAGTAAAGTAATCAGTGGTTGTCACAATGTATTTGTGCTTTTGTGAGGATGGAGGGTTAATAGGACCAATGATATCAAGGCCCCATTGTTGGAAAGGAGAATCGACTGTAACGGGTTGCAAAGGGAAAGCTGATTTTTGCAATCGCCCTGACGCTTTCTGACAAATGATACATTTACGGCACAAGGCGTGGGCATCTCTAAAAAGTGTTGGCCAGTAATAACTGGCTCTTAAGACTTTATGAGCAGTGGTATCGCCACTGAAGTGACCACCAACTTCTCCTGCATGCAACTCAAGAAAGACTCTTTCTGCTTCGTCTTTTTCAAGACAACGCATCAGTACACCATCAAAATTCTGGCGAAACAGTATACCATTGACTAGATGAAAGGAGGAAGACTTTAGTCTCAAAGCTCTTCTCTTGGCAGGGTCAAGGTGATGGGGTGTTGATCCATGTTGAAGATAGTGTCTAATATCGTCATACCAAGGACTTAAGAGGTTTTGTGTACAACAAATCAAAGTCTGATCATGGTGTTCTAGGTGTGATGTGTCACTAACTTCTTGTTGTTCAGTTTCCGAATCAACTACCAACTTAAACAACCCTTGGCCTCTCACGATTTGAGCTGGAGTGATTTCTAAGTCATACTCCTGCAAGGAGGTGACCCAGTTGGCTCTTTTCTCTCCTAACTCTTTTTGCACTAACAAGTTCCTAACGACAGGGTAGGGGACAATGACCTTGGTCCTTGACTTCAAAAGATAAAACCAAAAATGCTTAACTTCCTTGAAGACAGCGTAGGCTTGCTGATCGACTGCTGGGTAGTTAAGTTCAGCACCTTTGAAAGCATAGCTCATAAAGGCGATGGGTACTTCGTTGTTCTCGGCATTCTTCTGAGTTAAGACTACGGCATAGGAACGATCAGAGGCAAAAGTATAAAGTGTAAAGTCTTGAGAGAAATCAGGGCTCATGAGAGACGGAGCTTCTATTATGGCCTTCTTTATATCGTTAAAAGCTTGGTTTTCTGTGGATCCCCAGTGATATTGGGTGTCCTTCTTTATCAGGTTCTGGAGAGGTCTGACCACTTTGAAGAAACTGAGGACGAATCTTCTCACGAAATTGATCTGGCCTAGAAAGGACTGCATAGATTTCTTGGAGGTAGGTGGGGGAAGTTTACCGATGACTTGGGTCCTCTCAGGGTCAATAATCATTCCATCGCTAGACACAATGAATCCTAGTAGTTTACCCTGTTCTACTGCAAAGATGGATTTCTTGGGATTCAAAGAGATGTCGAATTTACGACATCGTAGCAGAACGACTCGTAGGTGATCTAGATGATCGTCTTTGTTTTTGGAATAAATGGTTACATCATCTAGGTAGACTACTATGGAGTGATTGATCAAGCCTTGGAAAGAAATATCCATTTCTCTCTGAAAGGTAGCACCAACATTAATCAATCCAAAGGGCATTTGGCGATAAGCATAAGTGCCCCACAGGGTAGGGAAGGTAGTTTTTAACTGGTCTGACGAAGACATTAAGACTTGGTTATATCCAGAGAAACCATCCAGTAAGGATAGCCTCTCAGAACTAGATACTTGTTGAAGTATCTGTTCCATGGGAGGAACAGGATAATTATCTTTATTAGACGCTTTGTTGAGGTTCCGGAAATCGACACAAAGTCGAATTTCTCCATTTTTCTTCCGCACTGGGACGAGGTTAGATACCCATTGAGTGTGTCTAACAGGAAAAATTATTTTAGCACTTAGGAGTTTATTCAATTCTTTTTGTACGGTCGGTTCGAGCTTGGGATGCATTTTTCTCAGTTTTTGTTGGAAAGGCAAGGTTTGGGGTTTCATTGGGATGACATGTTGTATAATATTAGGATCAAACATTTTAAGATCTTCGTAAGTCCAGGCAAAGACATCCTTGAATTCTTTAAATAATTTAACAAAAGCATCTTTTTCTTGCCTAGAACACCCCAAGCCTAAGTTGATACACTGAGGTTTTTCACTAGTTCCTAAATTGACGTTTTCATAAGTTAATGAGGAACTGTTGGTTTTACAATTGACCATTTTTTTAAATTTATCTTCAAAATCATAAAACTTTTCTAGTCTAACAACAGATTTGGGTAAGGAATTTACCATGTCCGATAGAGCTTCAGGAGATTTCGGATTAGGTATTACCGTAAAGTCATGCAAATTGTCATCATGAGTTTGTTCATCTATCACAGCATCTCGGAAGGTTTCTTCCATGTGCAGAAAGTTAATGATCTGTTGATCATCATCAAATACTCTCCAGTTCGTGATATTGTCTGGAACAGATGGTCAAAACAATAGCTCCACGGAGAATGCGTTTGGGGATAAGCCTTCTATAGGAAGAAGTTTAGAAGCAACATTAGCTAGTAGATCTGCTTCAGTATTATTTGATCTAGGAATGGAATTTATATTAAAAGCAGAAAAATTGTTCATTAAACTCCATACCTCAGATTGATAACATTTGAGATGCAGGGTAAGACAATGTATAGAATTTTCACCTGTCTAACCACTATCTCAGAGTCGTCGAATACAACTAGATTTTGAATGTGCATGTCTAAGGCTTTTCTGAGACCTTGTAACAAAGCCTCATATTCTACAATGTTGTTAGTACATTCAAATTCTAGCCTACAAGCCAATAATGTTTTATTACCATCCGAATCGATAATGATGCAGCCTGCACCAGCTCCTTCTTTAGACTTGGAACCATCAAAATATAAAGACCAAATTTGATTTTTATCGGGCTCACCAGATTGTTGGATAGAAGTTGTTGGTTGCGTACATGCTAAGATCTTGGACTGCTGTTCTGGATTGTTGATAGGTGAAATTTCAGCCATGAAATTTCTGAAGTAGGTGTCAATCCCTTGAACTTCAAGTGAATCAGCCGGAGATGTATATGGTTCATTGGGGTCATTCAAGTCTGTTACCATGAACTTGAGGTAACGCTCACGATTCACCCTGATTTTGTTGGGCTTGCCATTTTCTGGAAGCCATAAATGAGACCAATCTGTTGCGAAGTAACCATGTAGTTGCTCTGACCAGTCCCTGCTCAAAAACATACCATACACTTATGGGATATCCACCACAATTATATCAATAACTTGATGAACCTTAGGGTTAGATGATAATATAATCAATACATTTTTTAGCTCGCCCATAAATTTAACATCTGTTCGATCAAGTTGTATGATTTTCAAAGAAGATGGTTCAACTTCAGCGTTAATCTTTTGGCAGACTGACCAGGGCATCACATTTGATGAGGCTCCTGAGTCAACCATACAGTTGTACACATTTCTGTTGAAGATTTCGAAAGTTAAAAGAAAAGGAGGAACATTCTTGCGAGTACTTAGAGTTGTAGCTTGTGGTTTCTTACTCGCATCCTCTAAGACTACTTTATCTGAATTATTTACACTATTTACATTGTTATTTACATTATTTACAGGAGTTACAGGAAGTCTTCCTTTATCTTGAGTATCAGGATTTTTTTTAGTGGAAGTCTTCTGCGGGACTTTACTTTGCATAACCTTATTACCATTTGAATTACCATTCTTGCCATTGTCTAAAATATTCTGCAACATCTTCTGTAACAAAAATGGAAATTTCAACAACTCATAAATAGAAATGTTAGCCCGTAATTTCTTAAGATCTTCAACAACATCATAATCTAATTTAGGACTGACATTACTCTGTTTAATCTCTGCTAATTTAGATGGCTTTGGAGGCAAAGTTGTAGTGTTCTTGGCAGGAGGTTTGTTCGCAGTCTTGCTCCTAGTATTGTAAGGGTGCACAGTCTCAAAGTTAGCTTGAAAGATACTATCAGAGAGGTGACCAAAGATATTTGGAGAAGACTCTTCTTATTGAGTTGTTTCCTACTAGACTTCCTCTTGAGGAATGTCAGGAGGGATCAAGTCATCTTGAGTTCCTAGAATCATCTGTAGAGCACATTGCAAACTTTCTAGGTTCAGGCCTTCAGGGTTTGGATTCAGCCGGTTTTGGGGAAAAGGATTTCGGATAGGAGGTTTGTAGGGTCCTTTACTCGAAGAGGTTTCCTTGGTCGACCTTTTTAATTCTATAACCTGATTGGATAACTTTTGTACAACTTTGGTTAAATTTTCCAAATCAGAATTTTCGGGTTGTGTCTTGTTTTGTGTAGGTCTGGGAAGAATTTCAATCTTTTTCTTGGAAGAAGGAACAGTGTCAGTTTCGTTGCTAGAAGAATCCTTAAGGCTAAGAATGTCTTTTTCAATTTGAGTAGCCTCTTCAAAGGCTTCTAACAACGTGGCCTTTTTGGATCTTTTCACCCAAATATCTATACTTTGATGCAAAGCTTTGGTGTAATAAGCTATTACAAGACCCTCAGTCGACATAGAGTCTGCTGGGATTCTATTCTTAAGTGTTAAAAATCTTTGATTAAAATATTTAACTTTTTCTTTTGCATTCATTTTTAAGTTTGAAAGATCCATGACTAAGACTTTAGGAGGTTTTCCATCTCCGAATTTTTCCAAAAAGCATGACTCAAATTTTTCCCAAGACACTATAGTGTGAGGTTGTTGGGCAAAGTACCAAGTGGATGCATTACCCTCAAAGGTGTAAGGAAACAACCTACAGACAACATCTTCATGTTCAACGTTACGGAGTCTGATGGCTAACATAAATTTTTTGATATGATCTTCAGCTATCTGTTTTGAATCGGGATCAAACTTCCGAAGCCATTTCTCCAGGTGTTTAGGTAAAGGGTGTTGGTCTCCAGGTACTGCTACGACGTCCTGGTCCAACCAAGGTCTAGCAGGGTTGTTCTGGTTTTCCATTGGGGTAATGGGTGTAGAAGGCTGAGAAGGTGATTTTCCTTCATCAGAAGAGGAATCTCCTCCAGAAGAAGAAGGAGATGAGGGAGGTCGTGAAGGAGGTATCCCAGATCCTCCTACAGCAGGATTTGTGTTTGGATATGTAGGATTCACAGTAAGGTCTATATCACCTAGTTGTTCTCTGACTTCTAAGAAGTCTAAAGGTTGACCCCATGGGCGATTTGGTTGCCTAATATTGGCAAAGGCTTTATGTGATTTAATAAGAGATTGTCTAAAAATTTCTTGTATATCGCCACCTGTAGGATTCGGGGTTGCTGGCTCAACTGTGATCTGAGGATCTTCGGTTGAAGTATTTGTTGTTTGAGGGGGGATACTATCGAATGAACTGCTTCTAGTCACTATAGGGGAGCGATTAGGGGGTGGAGGAGTCTTGCGACCACCTCGTGCCATTAATTTAGTTTAGGCCCTCCTTATAGCGCCATTTGTTGACGGGCGAAACTGATCGTACGTCAACTGGGAGAGTGGAACTGGTCCGGGGTTGTCTAAATAACCCAAGCCATTTGGAATGGACCACCCTGACGAGTTTAACGGCTCCGTTGGCCGCTCTAAGGTCTCCTATGAGAACCAGAGAGAAATGATCTGAGCTAAGAAATCTTACTAAAGTAAATAAAACAAACTAAACTATAACTGAATACAAGAAACTAACTAAAATAAAGGAAACTAGAAACTAATAAAGCAAACTAACTGATCTAACTATAAACTACTAACTATTATATATACAAGATACTAATTATGATTATAATAACTCAAATCAACTATCTAATTAGCAGCTACGTTATTTCTTATTCACAAATGCACACTATAAACAATCTACAGATTTGATTAAAACCTGCAAAACTCATGTATATTCTCTGCCCTTAGACAGCCAAGGATCTCATTTGATTTTTTATATTTTATAAAAAAGAAACAAACATTACTGAAATTAAATGATCTAATATAAATCTAATTAAACTATTATCTATATTACACTACTTAATCAAAACAATAAACATCTAACTAATTGACCTGGAAATGCTCCAAGTCTGCCCTGTGTATGATTGCTTCTTAAGTTGGTTGGAGGAAGAAATTCACACCATTTAGTCCTTAAGCTTCTCATAAATGATTGGCTATGATTCTTCTTGAAGTATGTTACAGGACAAATAAGACATAAAATAAAATCATAACAATCTTCTGATAATAAATCTCTGCAATAAGGGAAACCTATTATGCAAGGACTCATATAACAATTCAATTTACGAAGAAGACAAAGCTATCATTCACAAGATGAATTGATAATTGGTATGTCTTTTAATCTATTTGGAAGAAACAAGATATAGATAACAATAATAGAATCATATCATTTGAATTTGATTTAGATAGCAAATTAGTCAAAAACCATAAACAAATTGATATACAAGACTTGAAACACAATGTTGATATATTGAAAAGCAAAAGCTATAACAAAACATCAATTCTGCTCCAGTCTGTATCATAATTCTATATCCTTGTTCTCCCACAACTGAGGATGTTGATTATTACAAAAATCATATGTTTATATAGGTTTCTCACAAGGTAAAACATCCTTGTGAATAATATCAAATTGTTTACATAATCTGGGGGAAAATGCCAAAATCACCTAAACTAAGGAAATAAAATGCAAGTAAAATCTATAGATCATCCCCTAACTGCTCATGATATCTATTGCCAATTCGAATTTGCCTGCAATAGAACACAAAAATCAAATTATAAGGATATTTTATTGAAAAATAATAAAAAATTGACTCTACAGACTTAGCTACAGAATCACCTGATTCTGTAGCTAGTCAAAAATAGCAAACAGGACCAGGTATAATCAAATAAAATCAAATCCAAAACGAATTACTAATGATTCAATTAAAATTATCCTTTAAATTAAACCAAATCGAAAAGAATGCAATCGGGACAGGGTAAGAATGCTWTGTTTTTCCAATTGACATAAAATCGGATCAAATCTTAACATGACTATTTCATAAATGCAATTAATGGCGAACCAAATTGTATAAGATACGAGACAATCATAATTGATTTGTATAGGATTCATATCGTTTAATCAATTGCCAATATAGAAAATCCATCACGATTTCATGCATAACTGTATCCATAGAATCCAGCCACAGATCTCGTTCGCTGAGTCTCAAACAGTTCACAGGTATGACCGACATAATGGTCGTAACTGTCATTGACTAGTTATAATCATAACAACAGATTGATATCATTCAGTTAAAAGCACGATATGTAAATTGCTTCAATTGTAATCGRATGAAATCAYACTCCATAAATATCGACTCAAYGATTTTCATGTTTGATCACCACACAGTCAAYARACAGGGTCTTGACAGAGTCAACAGAATCCATAATACAAACCGGGCRTAYAACTGAAATGGATATGACTGAATTTAATTATAGACACAAATCGTAAGACTGGATACGATCAATTTCATTCCTCAAATCACAATCAAACAATATATTTGTTACCATCGAATGCAGTTCAAATCGTAACAACCACTATTCACATCCATTCGAAATTTGATTATGTAACAAATGATATACAAATTGGTCCTAACATAGAATATACAATCGGAACAGCTAACCAATTTCCCCATCATATCGCACAGGATATAACCAAATCAAACAGAGATATTGTTTGTATTTGAAAAGTAGAAAAGATATCAACATTTCTTAATAACAGAGTATTCAAAATGATTAATCAAATTAAATCTAATCGAAACCAATCCAAGAATTAATAATCAAAACTTATATACAACATATACATGTCAAAGCAGGTCAACAATGTATACAGAGTTTATGATCATGCCATATAAATGAGTGAAAATTATACCAGCAAGATTGTTGAGGCTAAGCCAATTTGGAATTGACGATTGTCGTGGCTGACTCGACATTCTTGAACAGAATTGAATCAGTTGTTCGTTGCTTCTTGTCAGAGGGTTCCATCTTCGCGTTATGACCAGTGAGCTTTGCCACTTGGTTTTCCAAATCATGGATTCTAGATTGCAACATAGGAACATCCAAGTAGTACCTCTCCAACCACAATCCACACTGATCGCAAGGTGGAACAGCAGGTTGAGCAGTCGAGGGTTTCGATGATTCACCGAGGGCTCCTTGAGGTAGTTTAATACCAGGAAAATTAGGATCATCCCGTAGACAGGGTGGCAAATTCTTGACAAAGTCGTGAGGAGGTTTGTCACACAAGCCCTCCGAGTAAGGATAATCATCGGCGAGAAAACGCTCAACTTCTGAATCAGAGTCTTCGCTGACCACGATAGGTTCTGGTTTGGTAGAGGATTTAGGCTTATTTCTAACCATGCGAGATATTAACCTAGCATTTTTCTTGCCCTTAAAATTAGCACCAGCTTTAGCTTTGGGTTTTTTGGTCGCAGGCTTATCAATTTCAACCTGTTTAGTCACAGCCATAGGCAAATTCATAGGTGGGTCGGGTAGAGGTTTAGGTAGAAAAACGCTATAAGGCACAGGGGGAATAGGTTGGGTTTCGGTTATCATAGGTTTATCAACCTGTGGAGGGTCCGATTCTTCGAAGCCATTACGACTGAGGAAATCATCCCAACAATCATGACGTAACCCTAACTCATAAACCATTATCATTTTAATCAACCCCAAATGAAAGAGGTTGGTGTCGGCTTGGCTGTGCTTGTACCTTTTAGCCATCTTGAACAAACTTCTATGCAGTTAGTGGGGCATACTAAGTTCGAAACCCATAAAAACCATCAATAGACGAAGGTGAAATAAGAAAATGAACCTGTACCTGCCCTCACAAGTAATGAATTGCTTGATTATCATTAGGAGATCATACCAGCGTGGTTTCAACATTTTTGCAGGTAAGCCTTTGTCGCAGGAGTTCACTGTTCGAGACTGGAATAACAATGTCCACGGGACATCATCAACCTTGCAACTTTTGGACCACTTATGCCCCGTAACAGGCAGGCTAGTTGCCAAGCTGAGAAACCGTTCAGTGATTTCAAGTTGAACATCTCCAATTTTGGCTCGGCAGCCATCGAATGATAATGCAAATTGCCGAGCCACGATAGGATTGTAACCATCGAACTTCTTTATAAACGGAAGCCACCCAAACCTTTCCAGGTCGCTATAAGCTCCATCAAACATCAACAATGCTTGACACCCGTTGGGCTCGGCTCTTACGACAGGAGCCATGGCTTCTGTTCATGATAGGGTTTAGATTAAACCATACGACACGCAGGAGTAAAAATGATAGGGTTTAACAGCTGCAGGCGTTCAAAGGGGAGTGAATGAATGTAATGTGTGCGAAGGTGGTGGGATTACCACTGCCATGCAGTGCATTAATGGTTGGGTACAGTGTTTTCCCATCAGTCATCAACATTTGAAACATATTAATCGGCCAACCCAAATCGGTGTACAACCACATCAACATGCCATCGATCAAACATAAAACAAATATCATATGTTAAATTCATGTGCCCAGTGTATAGTTCGATCCAACATGACATCCAAAGGTTTTACCAATGCGACAAGTGTAAAACATTGCTATTCCAATATGAAACCAAATTGATATATGACCCATGCGTTTTTTACATAATCAAAGTGTAAAAACATTGCAACCAATGACTATATGACATCGATAAGTTAAGAGTTCAAAAACAATAAGAATCATATCATATATAAAACAAAAATCAACCATGACCCTCATGAAATCAAACATAACTCATAACTTAACATTTTCAATAATTTACCAAAGAAACCAAGTTGCACAATCAAAGTGAATGGATATAATTTGAAAGTCATTTCGTAGTCATACAATAAACCAATGGTAAAGTGTCTTTTAGAAAATCAATAAAAGACTACGACAATCTAAACAACAATGGAGGAGTTTTCACACTTTCAGTTGTGAAAACTGAAACGAAATCAATTTGCAATTGTCGCAAGGAAAGAAACTAACGTCTAGTTGCAAAATGCGATGATGACTTGTCGATTTAGAAGAAAATTAGGTGTAGGCAGCTTTTTTAGGGCAATTAAAAAAATTATTATTGGCTGCCAACAGATCTCAAACACTGAAACGAAAAGTTAGAACTTATTCCCAATGATAATAAAATTCAGGAAAATGGGTTGAATTAATACCCACAAATAATGTCCCACTGGGACCCCTCTTAGACACTCTCTTATATTGTGTAAAAACTCATCCCCTATATTTTTCCATATTCCCAGCAGCTGATATCACATTTTAGTTATTTAAAAACATAAAATACATTCTCATATTACATCACTTGGTCATAGCCACATTCAAATCTACATTATGAATAAATTAAAATAGGGATTATAGTGGGGATTTTACATTCCCCCTCCTATATAATTATGAACTTTCATCGGTTCACAACACCATGCCAAATGCATATACAAATTACATCACATTACAATATTCAGAAAAGAAAACAAAATTATGCATTTTTTTTTTCTCTTTTACCCTCCAACAATAGTCCCAACCAAAATATCATATTTCTCTCAACCTACTGACTCAAGGAATGTTCCCCCTTCACTTTTCCCAATCCATTGGACTGCACCATTATTTTATTAGGGATGCTAGCAAGGTTGAACATAATTTTGAATTGCGTTTCTAGAACTCTAGCTTCCCAAAAAATGGAGTCTTTCATTTTTTATTTTTGTTTCCTTCAAAATTGAAAAATATTTTCGGGTATTCATCCCACATAGTTTCTTCATTCTTCCATGTTTCATATTTAGTACCATAGTAGGTCCATTGAACCTTTACCATCCCTATGTATTTTGTTTTTAGCACCTTGACTTTGCGGTCCATGATGTGTACTAGTTCCACTCAGAAATACCCTTTGTTTTCCACTTGGATCATAGTCCAATCAATTATGCGGTTAGAGTCAAGTACATATTTCTTTAATAAGGATATATGAAATGAATTATGAACTCTCATGTATTCATTCAATGCTAACATGTATGAAACTAGCCCTATATTCTCTAAGATTTCAAAAGGCCCATAATATATTGCAACAAACTTTGGGAAACAACCCAATCTTAGCAAACTTCTTTTCACTTTCACTTCTAGAAAAACATGTTTGCCCACTTTAAAATATTTTAAAAAATTGTTCTTGTCTACATAACTTTTCTGCCTATACTGGGAAGCCTTTAAATTCTACCTGATCTTTGTCATCAACTCTTCCATTTCCCTCAACAAATCTAGCCCAATGATAACTCTTCCTGTTGGGTCATTCCAACTCACTCATGTATTACACTTCCTACCATACAATGCTTTAAATGGGATCATTTTTAACGAGGCTTGATACCAATTATCGTAAGAAAATTCTACTAAGTGGATATATTCTTCCCACATTTATGGATGGCCCATCACATACATTATGAACATGTATTCAATGATTCTATTAGTCCTCTCTATTTTCCCATCTGACTCTAGGTGATACATTGTATTCATAATTAAGTTTGTTTCAAATCCTTTGAACAAACCTTTCCAAAAATTGGATGTAAATTTTGAAGCTCTATCCAAAACAATTTCCTTAGTTTCCCCATGTATCTTGGAAGCCTCTTTCATGTATATCTATGAAATATTTGTAGCCTTGTGTGTTTTCTTCATAGGAATAAAATTTGTTCCCTTAGTTGATTTATCCACCACCACCATGATGGAATCATGTTGATTCACTATTTTGGGTAGCTTTGTAATAAAATCAATTGTAACCACTTCCCATTTCTAGTTAGGAATTGGAAAATGTAGTAGTATCCCTATTGGATGTCTATGTTTTGTTTTCACTATTTCACATTCTAGACACCTAGAAATATAATTATCCACTTCTTTCTTCATTTCCAGCCAAAAGTATTGGCTTCTCACAACTGCAATTTTCTTTTGATTTCGTGGGTGCCCATAATTTGGCACATTATGCATTTCCCTTAGAACTATATTTTAAGCTCTCCATAATTTGGTACATATATTTTCCCTTTGTACATGAGGATTCCATCCTCTTTCAACTCATAATAATTAATTTTTTTTTGTAAATTTCCTTGTTGTACTGTCTCTTTTATTTTTAGATATTGATGACCTGAATTTGCGGCCTCTAAAATTTTGTCTCTTAAATTTGTCATGTACATGTTGATGGATGAAATATGCATTTCATGAGATATTTTTTTGATTGCATTGGCCACCTGATTTTCCTTTCCTTTTGTATGCTTAATTTCAAAGTCTTATTTGTTCAGAAATTCCATCCATCTAGTTTGTTTCACATTTAATGTTGGTTGTCCAAATAAATGCTTTAGACCATAGTAGTTTGTTCTTAACTCAAATATTCTTCCCATAAGATCATGCTTCCACATTTTTAATGCATGAACAATGGATGTGTCATAACAAATATTGAAATTTTGGCTTTCGGTCAATTAGGAGAATGAAGGGAAGCATTGGCAGTGGAATGACCACATACACCGAGCATTAATCCACATGGAGAAAAAACTCAAGAGTATGGGTTTTTTTCCATCTAGGATTTTTCTGACATAGATATATTAATAGTTATAGCCCCGATCCCCAAATTCACTAAAGTATTAAAGGATAAGTTGGGTCAAATAAAGATTAAGTGTTTTAACTATTAATCAATCCCATCGCAATTTTGCGATTCGTGATTTCTC
Source organism: Picea engelmannii (assembly GCA_009831015.1). Taxonomy (NCBI): domain Eukaryota; kingdom Viridiplantae; phylum Streptophyta; class Pinopsida; order Pinales; family Pinaceae; genus Picea; species Picea engelmannii. The sequence continues at coordinate 837,003 of ML781319.1, read as the reverse complement.
ACATCAACTATTATCGAAGTCCAGACACTTAAATCCATGAAAGGTTAAATATTAATTGTTAATCGTGAGTAATTAAGAGATTCAGACAAATTATTATCACCTAATTAATTCCTTCGCGATTTCGCGATTCGGGATTCCTTGCATGTCATAACTCTTGAGTACATGATACCCGAAACCCGAAGGCCCAAAAGAGTGCAATGAAAAATATGAAATCTATTTCGAGGATTTGGCCATCGGGGATTTGGATGACGTGGATATTTGAATAACCACTACTTCATTTCCCCGAATCCCGAAAACTCGAAATCGGGACTCCAGTCATATGCAAAACGGCTTTAGAAAAATGCAATTTTCTCAGTCGTGGAGAGGCCATTTTTCGCATTTGAATAGTCGATCGACATCTAAAAATCATAAGATATCTAGTGGTGTCTTAATAATTTCATTTTGATCTTGTTAAGGCAGTAAAAATTCCCCCGCAAGATGAGGTTCTTTTTTAAAAATGTGGCGTTTTTTACTGTGTTGAGTTATCATTTTAAAATTAGGATTCTGAGCGACTGGAATATCATTTTGAGAAACGGTTGGAGGATTTTGTGCCTAACACATCAGATATCATTAGCCTCTCTTAGGTTTCCTACATGTGTCAAAGAATGGGAGAATCAAATCCATCTACGAGCCCTAATTTTCGGATTTCATATTTTCTCGTTTTGACACATGTTTGTTAAATGTAGATTTGGGGAAAATGAAAATGGATCTCAGGAAACTGAGAAAGGTTTTCTCTCGGAATAAATAGATTCATGAAAGTCTCTTTCATTTTATACACAGTTGTCTCTATTTGAGAGATACAGAGACATAATCGCAGCCCTATTTTTCAGCAGTTTGGCCCATTTTCTATGGCAGAAAGTTTCAAGAATTGGTTGTAACTGTTGTTATCTTTTAGATTAGAGAGGATTTCAACCTCAATAGATATATGAGGCATATTTGTAAAATATAACAGTGGGAAAGACACACAGGAGTGGTACTCTTGGGCTGTAGCTTTCATTTTCAGTTTAATATAAGATTGCAAAAGCATGTTTTATCCATATCAAAGATTCTTGTGATGCTGCTTGTAGAGTTTCTCCATTTTCTTAGTTTCAATATCACTCCATCTGTATTTTCTTCTCGATTTGTAAATGTTTTGTAACAGAATTCATCCTCTGTTAGATGCTTTGTTGCAGAATAGTTATAGGTTTTTTCTTGCAGATATCAAGGTTTAAAATTCGTCCTTTGCTAGATGCTCTGTCCCAACAATCTCTCTCCACTGATTTGTGCTTGGAATTCACTCATTGCTAAGTGCTCCTTGTGTATTGATATGTTTTCTCTCTATTCTTCTGCCATCCTTTTATAAATCCTTCTCTTTGTAATCAGCTTCTATCTTGCCTCTACTCCATGGATTTCCATTGCCGAAACACTCTTTCTATTTTCCTGATCATTTGACTCCATGCGCAATAGACTACCTCCCGGTCCAACCCATTAACCCTAAAAACCTAAAAAATTTATGTTACCCGTAGATATGCCCTTTGTTAAGCTTATAGGATATCCTATCATGACATATATTTGAGAGATCCCTCTCGGGTTGGAAGGGGAAACTTCTAATTAAAAGTGGTTTGTGGTTATCTCAGTATTTACCTGCATGCAACCCAAATCAAGTTCTAAGTGATAACTTATTTTTTCATTTAAAATGTGTTAAGGCTTGGCTCTATTACAGCCTACAACCAAGTCTCGTGACAACATTTTTTGGCACCGTTGCCGGGGACGAAGGAACGAAGCTATCTTCCCTGGGATACGACAAAAAGTTTAGATCTATTCCTTGATGGTGAACAAGGGATAGGCATTCAATTGGTTGTGATCATTCACCTGGCGACTCCTTGGGTCAAAGACTCTACATGATTCACTAGTGACTCCACTAGTCTCAAAATGTCGAATTTGTTCGCTGCTCAGATTGTTGCAAAGTTTGCTCCTCTGGATTTTACAAATGTTTATGGTTTTCCAAACACTGTTCCAGACATTAAAGTTTGGGAAGATATCCTTCCTAAATTTGGAGAATATGCGGACAACAATCCCGCCCAACACTTGTTTGAATTCCACAAGCTCATGGATGAATTAAATATACATCATGAAGATGTCCTCATGAAACTGTTTATGTTTTCGTTGGAAAGAGATGCTAGACTCTGGTATAAATCTTTACCTCATTCCAGTATTCCTTCATTGAAAGATTTTCACATACTTTTTCATCAGCATTGTAAAATAACCTATTCAGCTGAAATACTTTTTGAAGATTGTTGTAATATAAAATTCATAAGACAAACAGATCAAACACATCTTCTTGAAGAAGAGGAAGGAATATCAAAAATTTCTCAAGTTGATGAAGATAATCAGTATGAAGAAGAGTTGGCTGATAGAAAAGTAGGATATGATAGCTCTTGTGATCACATTCAAGAAAAAGGTATCCATCATCATGGTCAACATGCAGAAGAGAAAGAAAACAATAGTTGCTTGATCCAGAAATTGCATAGACCACCTCATCCTTTAACAAAAGAAGAGATAGATCTGCTCTTGAACAGTCATGTTGCAACCCCTGCTTACATAGATCTACAACATTCACATAGTCCTGAACATGTGAGTGAAACTTATTCTATTACTGAAAATGAAAATCTAAGTTTAAATCATGATAGCCATGGAACTTTAGAGGAAGTTAGTAAAGCAATTTATGATGATGATTTCCAGCCAGAGGATCATCTTGTAGACATTGTTTTGTTTCATGAAGAAGATAGGGTTGTCATGTTTAATAACCTTGAAGAATGTTTGTTGTTCGAAGATGTTTTAGACTATGATTTGGAGGAGTGTGGATCTGATATAGATAGCTTCACAGTTGATATTCCTAGCATTTGTCTGACTAATGACACTCTTGAGTTATCTGATGAACCTATTTATGATGAATATCCAGAAGAACAAGAAGAACAAATTTATTTTTCATCACACACAATAATTTACAATAGTCCTCCTTTGTTTGATGAATGTGATGAAAGTGTTTCTAAAGATGATGAGTAGCAAGAAACTTTGGTTCAACAAGAAACCAATCAGCAACATCATGAAAAAGATCAGCCTATGTATGACAGCTACCAAGAAGATCTTTGGACAGCAGGTGAAGGACATAAGGAGGGGTAACTAAAACAATTGATCTCTCCTCCCTGTTTAGCAACCATTGAGCAACAGACCAGTAAGTTTCAATGCGACATTTTTGCACCAATGGAAGAAAAAATCAATAGTGGACAAAGTGCAAAAAAACATTTCAGACAGCTTGCCCATCAGGAGGAAGTATGGATTAATTGTGAAAGTGGTATATCTCTTCCCTTCTATGATCCATTAGCAGTTTATATGGAGTCAAAATGGGGGACTGAATTTTTTATTTTCAACTTCTTGAAGTCTGAATTTCAAAACTGTAAGTACCTGCTCCCAGGGCATGTTTTGAAATTCGCAGTTGCACCTGTTGTCCTTTTTCTCAAAGATGGAAGTATAATTAAGTTTGTTAGTTGGATACTCACTTGGTTGATTTGGAAGTTTTCCTATACTTGAACAAAGCAATGATATCATTTAGAGTAGGTGATGTATATAAATAAGCCTGACTTTGAGCACTAGAGTCCAATAGTGGTTTTCAGTATGTTTCCGATTTAGTTTAGAATCCAGTACAATTTTGTTTAAAGAAATATGACTCCATAGCCCAATGAATTCATAAGGGGTTTTTTGTTTCAGAAAGGTGCAAGTAAAGCGACAGAGTTCAGAGTTTGATAAGAATGATTTCAGGTCACCCAATGGATGAAGGCACATGGTCTATTGTTCTTGGCGCTTTGCAGGAAAGCACCATTCCTAGATGGAGCCTCTGTTGTAACAAATATTGAAATTTTGGTTTTCGGTCACTTAGGAGAATGAAGGGAAGAATTGGCAGTGGAATGACCGCATACACCAAGCATTAAGCCACATGGAGAAAAATATCAAGAGTCCAGGTTTTTTTCCATCTAGGATTTGGCCAATGTAGATATCTTAATAACTACAGCCCCGATCCCCAAATTCACTAAAGTATTAAAGGATAAGCCGGGTCAAATAAGGATTAAGTGTTTTAATTGTTAATCAATCCCATCGCAATTTCACGATTCGAGATTTCTCACGTTAAGTATTATCAAAGTCTCGACACTTAAATCCATGAAAGGTTAAATATTAATTGCTAATCATGATTAATTAAGAGATTAAGACAAATGATTATCGCCTAATTAATCCCGTCGTGATTTCGCAATTCGGGATTCCTTGCATGTCATAACTCTTGAGTACATGATACTCGAAACTCGAAGGCCTGAAAGAGTGCGATGAAAAATATGAAATCTATTTCGGGGATTTGGCCATCAAGGATTTGGCTGACGTGGATATTTTAATAACCACTGATTCATTTCCCTGAATCCCGAAAACCTAAAATTGGGACTCCAGTCATATGCAAAACGACTTTAGAAAAATGCAATTTTCTCAGCCGTGGAGAGGCCGTTTTTCGTGTTCGAATAGTCGATCGACATCTAAAACTCCCAATATATACAGTGGTGTATTTATAATTTCATTTTGATATTGCTAAGGTAGTCAAAATTCCCCCGCAAGATGAGGTTCATTTTCAGAAATGTGGCATTTTTTACTGTGTTGAGTCATCATTTTCAAATGAGGATTTCGAGCGACTGGGATATCATTTTGAGAAACGGTTGGATTATTTTGTGCCTAACACATCATATATCATTAGCCTCTCTTAGTTTTCCTATAGGTGTCACATATTAGGAGAATCAAATCCATCTATGAGCCCTAATTTTTGGATTTCATATTTTCTCGTTTTGACACATGTTTATTAAATGCAGATTTGGGGAAAATGAAAATGGATCTCAGGAAACTGAGAGAGGTTTTTTATTGGAATAAATATATTCAAAAAATCCTATTTCATTTTATACACAACTGTCATTATTTGAGAGATACAGATCCATAACTGCAGCCCTATTTTTCAGCAATTTGGCCCATTTTCTATGGCAGAAAGTTTTAAGAATTGGTTGTAACTGTTGTTATCTTTTAGATTAGAGAGGATTTAGACCTCAATAGATATATGAGGAATATTTGTAAATTATAACAGGGGGAAAGACACACAGGAGTGGTACTCCTGGGCTGTAGCTTTCATTTTCAGTTTAATATAAGATTGCAGAAGCATGTTTTATCCATACCACAGATTCTTGTGATGTTGCTTGCAGAGTTTGTCCATTTTCTTAGTTTCAATATCACTCCATCTATATTTTCTTCTCGATTTGTAACTATTTTGTAATAGAATTCATCCTCTGTTAGATACTTTGTTGCAGAATGGTTATAAGTTTTTTCTTGCAGAGATCAAGGTTTAGAATTCGTCCTTTGCTAGATGCTCTGTCCCAACAATCTCTTTCCATTGATTTGTGCTTGGAATTCACTCATCGCTAAGTGATCCTTTTGTATTGATATGTTTTCTCTTTATTCTGCTTCCATCCTTTTATAAATCCTTCTCTTTGTAATCATCTTCTATCTCACCTCTTCTCCATGGATTTCCATTGCCGAAACACTCTTGCTATTTGCCTGATCATTTGACTCCATGCCCAATGGACTACCTCCTGATCCAACCCATTAACCCTAAAAACCTAAAAAAAAATTATTACCCACAAATATGCCCGTTGTTAAGCTTATTGGATATCCTACCATGAAATATATTCGAGAGATCTCTCTTGGGTTGGAAGGGGCAACTTCTAATCAAAAGTGGTCCGTGGTTATCTCGGAATTTACCTGCATGCAACCCAAATCAAGTTCTGAGTGATAACTTATTTTTTCATTTAAAATGTGCTAAGTCTTGGCTCTATTACAACCTAGAACCAACTCTTGCGACAACAGGATGCAAATTCCAAGTCACGTGTAGCATAATTATTATCATTCTCTTTTAATTTTCTAGACTCATAGCACACCACATGATCTTTTTTACTAAGGACTCTGCAGATCCCGTCCTTGCATGCATCTGTGCACACTACAAAATATTCATATAGATCTACAATATTTAATATTGGTGCACTTGGAAATATGTCTTTCAGTTGCTAAAATATTTCTTCACACTTGGAAGTCCATTCAAATTTCACTCTCTTCTTTTGCAAAGAAATGATTGGGATTCCAATATTTGAAAACCCTTTTATTAATCTTCAGTAATAACCGTAAGACCCATAAATGATTTGAACTCTATCACATTTATTGGTTCTATCCACTCTCCAATGTCCTCTATATTCTCGACATCAACTGTTATCCCATATGTTGATATAATATGCCCCAAGTAGTGAATCCTCTTTTGATAAAATATGTACTTACTTAGTTTGGAATACAACTTGTGATCTCTCAAAATCTGTAACACCATTCTTAAATTTTTCTCATTCTCTTCTTCTATCTTTGAATAGATGAGAATATAATCTAATAAAACAATCAAAAACTTGTCCAGGTACTCCCTGAACACTCCATTCATCATGCACATGAAAACAACTAGGGAATTTGATAGTCCAAACAACACTACTATAAATTCATAATTCCCATATCTTGTTTGAATGTTGTCTTGTTGATATGCTCTTCATTTATTCTCACTTGATGATAAATTGATCTCAAGTCAATCTTGGAAAAAATTCTTCCACCTTTCAGTTGATAAAAAAGATCATCAATCCTTGAAAAGGGATATTTGTTCTTTATTGTGACCTTAGTCTGAAATAAATACACAAACTTAAGGTTCCATATTTATTCTTCACAAAAATAACCGAGGCTCCCCAAGGTAACACACTTGGGCATATATACCCCTTCCTTAACAAGTCCTCAAGTTGCATCTGTAACTCTTTCAATTCTGGTGTGCCCATTATGTAAGGTGTATTGGACACTGTGACAATGCCTAGAACCAAATCAATAGAGAAGTCAATGTCCCTGTTTGGTGGAAATCCTGAGATTTCCCCAAAAACATATTCAAAATATTTCAAGACTGTATGGTCTTCAATACTTTCGACTTTATCTTTGGTTTCCTCTTCCATATGGGATGAAAAAATTTCACACCACTTTTTGAAACTCTTTTTCAACAGCATGGTTGAAATTTCTCTAACAACTACAACTCTCGGAATGCCTTGAATCTTTTCTTGATGTCCATCCTCATCAAGACAAGTTATTGTCTTGTTGTAATAACCTATGACAACATGGTGTTTTTACAACTAATCCATGCCAATTATACCATCAGATGAACCCAATGGTATGATTTTCACATATACCTTTGTCTTGAGTCCATTCATTTATATTGGACAATCTTTAACCAACTCATTGATCTTTCTCTTATCCCTTGTGGCTAACTGAACTAACCAATATTTCTTATGCTTACTCCTTTGCAAGTGAAATATTTTAAGAATGCTATAGTTTATGTAACTATGGATAGCTCCAGAATCAATCAAAATTTCTATGGGTTGGTTATCAATCTTACCTTCCACTTCAATCATGGGGATTGATACTCTTCTTTCTTATTGTCCAAGGCTGCATAAATCACTTGGAATGTTTCTTCCCTTGTCTTCAATTGTTTTATCCTCCTAAATGTTGTGGAAAATCCTAATTCTTTCTTCTTTTTGAGGGCATTCCCTATATAGGTGATTTCCATCACATCCCCAACATTGTACAGGATGTTGCCTTGAACTTTTCCCAAATGAATATGATATATTGTGATAATTTTGGGTTGATTATCCTTGCTAATTTTCTTGGGAGTTGTTCTTGAAAAAGGGTATCTTAAAACCTTTCTATCTTTGATCACTCTTTCCTTTCGTCTTGTCATTCCAAGATTTTTGGAAGACTAGTCTGTTGGATTACTGAGAGGGGGGGTGAATCAGTAATAGAGCAATTTAATCCCTTTTAACCATATAATCCAAGTGTTATATCAATGAAGCATTATTATCCAAAAACTGTAGAGTAAATAAGCAATGAACAATCATACACATACACAGTACACTAGTGTTTTACGTGGAAACCCAAATTGGGAGAAAACCAGGGAATGCTTTTTCTTATTTGTCTTGAAGAATTACATTCATTGGAAGCAACAACTTCCTTTGTTTTCTAGCTACAACTGGAAGGAGGATCCAACCCCCTAGTTTCTCAGGATACAACCTGAGGGAAGCTCCAACTCCCCAATTCTCTGGCTACAACCAGAAGGAGGCTACAACCCCCAATGTTCTCTGGCTACAACCAGAAGGTGGCTACAACCACCTGTCCTTGCCCCATCCTACCACCCTGAAGTAGAAGTAGAATTATGGAACCACTGTCACACTATCACTGTTAGATATACCACTATAAACCTTTACCAATAAATTTGAACCATGCATCAACCATGCATCAACCTGTACCTCAACATGTAATCAACCTGTACTATAAAAAAGTTCATCAACCATGCACCAACCTGTAATCAACCTGTACCATAAACAAGTGCATCAACCAGGCATCAACCTGTACCTTAAAAAAGTGCATCAACCATGCACCAACCTATAATCAACTTGTACCATAAAAAAGTGTATCAACCATGCACCAACCTGTAATCAACCTATACCATAAACAAGTGCATCAACCATGCACCAACCTGTAATAAACCTGTACCATAAACAAGTGCATCCAACCATGTACCAAGTATGTATCAATCATGTGTCAACTACTCATCAAATATGACTCATCAATATGTACCAACATCATCAACTATACACATCATGTATGTGCACCAACTCATCAACTACTTGTCTCAACCATGTACTCAACATGTACCACAACCAAAAGCCCTCATCAATTTCATCATCCAAATATGATTTTTAGCTCTATAATAGACCTGTTGTATATGATCACATTCCTACAAACCTTCCTTAACTTTAAAAAGAAAAGACTAGCATTTTCATCAAGCTTTTCTTTAGTCTCACATGCCTAGTTTTGGATTAGTCAACAACCCCAACTTGAAGTAATCATAACTTTGAACCTGTAATGTATAAAGATATGAAACTGATACACAATGTTATTCAGTGTGTTTTATGCAATTTCTCTAAGTTTCACTACTTGGAACCACTCAGAAAAGGAGTTATAGCAAAAATGGCATACCTTGTTGAATTCTGTCTTATTCTAGAGAGCGACATTGTAGAGCGTTCCCTACACAAAATGTTTGATGAATTGATATAAATATGTTACACAACATACTACAGACTATACCCTAGCCAAAAAATTTGGTCTCACTTAATTTGGATCTGTTATGAAGAAGTTATTACGTTGTTCCCGAAACACCTTATTTTGACTAGTTTCAGGACTGGCCACAAACCCTATTTTCCACGGAGTGTAACTCCCAAAATACAACGATCCAAAAGATACATTGTTTACCATAGATACTTGGATATGTTTTCTCACTTGCATAGCAATTTCAGGATCTGACTCATTATAGAAAAAAAATTAGAGTGAAAATGGTGAGATGACCTGTAAATAACATACCTTAGAAAGCACCATCAAAAGAATTTATCCTTCCTTGCATTTCAGCCTTCTTTTCTTCACTTTCCTTAGAATTTAAGCTTAGATATCATTTGGTTACCTCATACACATATATATATTCAATATTCTCAAGTTTTATTCAAATGAGAGAGCCTTGCCTCTTATTTATACTCTCCGAGTACCTTCCTTAAAAACATCTTCTAGGTCACTTGGCCCACTTTCCTTATTTTAGGGTTGGGTCCACTTCTAATTTCTCCATTAAATTTATTATTGAAATAATTTATTTTGTGTTCAATTTGAATTATAATACACTCATCACTTCACTTTATTATTTACCTTTTAAAATCTCTTCAACCACTTTGATTACTTTGACATTTTGGGGCTTCTAGATGACATATGAGGGTCCTCCAACTTCGTAAGGCCATAACTCTCAAACCGCGAGGAGTTATGTGATGTTCTACATACCACCAGAAATGGAATGACATGCACTATCCATATAGAATAGTATTATCTAAAAATATATTATAACTCATACTGTTACCCATCAAACAAACTTGGGTCCATTACCCAAACCTAGGGTCTCCAACTTCTCATGGCCATAACTCTCTAACCGTGAGGAATTATGTGACATTCCACATACCACCGGAAATGAAATGACAATAAATATCCATCTAGGATGTTTTCCTTGACAAAATCACTTTCCTTCATCTCATTATTCTACAATTAAGCATGATTTCTCTTACTCCACAAAGCGTCTTCCCGTGAGGGCTTTCACCATAAGGGGACCACTTTGGAGTTCATCCATATTTACATCTTATCAACAATGACAAAACAATAATGAGTCATATTTAGATCAAACAATATTGGGTCCATTACCCAAACCTTTGTGCTACAGATCTTTCTTCAAGGGTTGACATCAATGACAACCAACCTTAATCAACAATCTCCCCCTTTGGCATTGATGGCAACACTTTGATGCAACACTGAAATCATATCACTCATGCTCCCCCTAGAACCATGCCTCTGTCCTTTGCATATGATAAATCTGCTCCTTCTGGAACCATGCCTCTGTCCTATGCATCTGATAAATCTCTCACCCTTTGTCATCAATGGCAAAGGTATCTTTCCATCCAGGGCTTCTCCCCCTGACATACTGCCCTCTTATGGTGCTTCCTCGTGTACATCTAAGACATATAATATAAGCATTCAAAAAGCATTAAAAAATAATTCATTTTTGGAGTATAAATAACTCCAAGTCTTTGGTGAAGATATTCAAAGGCTTCCCATGGAAGTGGTTTTGTAAAGATGTTTGCCACTTATTCTTTTGTTCCCACATACTCAACTCTGATGTTCTTTTCTGCAACCTGTTCCCATAGAAAGTGATACTTGATTGGAATGTACTTAGTCTTGGAGTGCATCACTAGGTTTTTTGAGATACTGATGGCACTTATATTATCACAATATATTGGAATGGGCTCATCGTACTCAACCTTTATATCTGTCAAAGTTTGTTTCATCTAAAGAACCTGTGTGAAACAAGTTGTTGCTGCAATATACTCTGCCTCGGCTGTAGATAGAGATATCGATGATTGTTTCTTTCTTATCCATGATACCAAACACTCACCTAAGTAGAATTTTACTCCACTGGTGCTTCGTCGGTCATCAATACAACATGCTCAATCTACATCTGTGTAGGCAATAAGTGATAGATATTTTCTTTTTGGATACCATAATCCAAACTCTTTTGTTCCTTTGAGATATCTGAAGATCCTCTTTACTGCTAATAGATGTGATTCCTTTGGTGCTTCTTGAAATCCTGCCACCTGTCCAACTGCCTGCATTACATATGGTCTGAATGTTGTCACATATAGTAGGCTGCCAATCATTGACCTATATTGCCTCTGATCTGTAGACTTTGAATCATCATATTTTCTCAACTTACAGCTGGTTTGCATGGGAGTGATAACTGGTTTGGAATATTCCATTCCAAACCTCTTTAGCATTTCTCTGATATACTTGGTTTGAGAAATAAAAATTCTTTGGTTGCTTTGACGTATCTGAAGTCCTAGGAAAAATGGTAGTTCTCCAAGTAATGACATTTCAAATTCATTATGCATGTCTTTTTCAAATTTCTGGCTTAACCTGTCATCATCACTACCAAAAATTATATCATCAACATAAACTTCAATTAATAAAATATTACCTTGATGTAGAGGTTGTTGTCTACACTTCCTTTTATGAACCCTGCCTGATGCATATACTTATCTAGTCTAGAGTACCATGCTCTAGGAGCCTATTTTAGACCATACAAGGCCTTCTTTAATTTACACACATAGCTTGTGTTCTCTGACAACTGAAATCCTTCTGGTTGTTCAATGTAGACTTCTTCTTCAAGTTCCCCATTTAGAAAAGCTGATTTTACGTCCATCTGATATACTTTAACATTTTTGGAGCATGCATAAGCTAAAAGAAAACAGATT
>ML781319.1:798415-816318 GCA_009831015.1 Picea engelmannii | reverse complement strand
TTTGTGGCTTGAACATGGATGGTATTCTTGAAGATGTATCTTCAATAGTTTTCTTAGATTCTGGTTGACCATGATTCCTTCCTTTGAGTACTTCTACATAACTCTTTCTATTTTCTTCATTCTTCTTTTCTAGCAATGTAGAGAGCTTCTCTTCATTCTCTACAACTGATGCAGATGTTTCAGTCTCTTCAACTTTCTTGTTGAACTTGTCGATTTTGACTCTTAGTGTGACAACTTCTTCTTCAAGATTCTCAACCTCTTTTTCTTTCTTCATTATCTGAAACTTCATGACCCCTTTTGTTCTCTTTTCTTCTTCAAGTTGGATTTTCAATGCAATTATTTCTTCTTCCATTCTTCTCTCTTCTTGACCATACTCTTCCTCAAGTTGGTTTAAATCATTGGTTCTTTCCTTGAGATGATCCATCAATATATTTTCTCTCTTTTCTGCGTCTTCCTTTTGTGTTGCTATGATGGCTTCTAAACATTTATTTTGATATTCCAGAGTTTCTTCAATTCTTCTGGCCTCTTCTAGTTGAGCTCTTAAATTCTTGATGACTTGTTGATCCTTTTTAGAACCTTGAACACTTTGTTTTTGCTTCATCGATTCTTTCTTGGATGACTTGTTTTCTTCTCTTTCTTTCCTTAGATATTTAATTGCACTAATCATTTTTTCTTTGTAATCAACTTCTTCTTTATCATACTCTTCCTCTTCCAAATCTGTCTGACATGATGAGCATCTTTCTTCTTGTTCTGTATCTACATCTTCTTTGGCATTTTCTGAATCTGCGATGGGTGAAGAATATATGTCATGTAGCTTATCCCAAATTTCTTTGGCTGATGAACATTTACCAACCTTTTCTCTTACCGGTTTAGGTAATCCTTCCCAGATGAAATCCATTGTTATTTTGTTATTCTTCTTCAATTCCTTATTGGTTGCAGTCTTTTCCCTTTTTGAATTATCATGTCCTGTAACAACTGATAGAAAAATATAATGTCCTTGTGCCTATAAAAATACTTTCATCCTTCTGCTCCACCTCTCATACTTAAAATCATTCTGACCATTAAACATTGGTACTCCATTCTCAGAATAATCCATGATCTCCTTCCAATGGTTAAACTATTTCCTGGAGGAACCTTTCTCTGATACCAATTGTTGGATTACTAAGAGGAGGGGTGATTCAGTAATAGAGAAATTTAATCCCTTTTAACCATATAATCCAAGTGTTATATCAATGAAGCATTATTATCCAAAAACTGTAGAGTAAATAAGCAATGAACAAATGAACAATCATAGACATACACAGTACACCATTGTTTTACATGCAAACCCAAATTGGGAGAAAACCACAAAATACTTTTTCTTATATGTCTTGAAGATATACATTAATTGGAAGCACCAAATTCCTTTTTTTTCTAGCTGCAACTGGAAGGAGGCTCCAACCCCCTAGTTTCTCAGGCTACAACCTGAGGGAAGCTCCAACTCCCTAATTCTCTGGCTACAACCAGAAGGAGGCTACAACCCCCAATGTTCTTCGGCTACAACCTAAAGGTGGCTACAACCACCTGTCCTTGCCCTGTCCTTCCACCCTGAAGTAGAAGTAGAATGATGAAACCACTGTCACACTATCACTGTGAGATATACCGTTGTAAACCTGTACCAATAAATTCAAACCATGCATCAACCTATACCTCAACCTGTAATCAACCTGTACCATAAACAAGTACATCAACCATGCACCAACCTTTAATCAACCTGTACCATAAACAAGTGCATCAACCAGGCATCAACATGTACCTCAACCTGCAATCAACCTATACCTTAAAAAAGTGCATCAACCATGCACCAACCTATAATCAACTTGTACCATAAACAAGTGCATCAACCATGCACCAACCTGTAATCAACCTGTACCATAAACAAGTGCATCAATCATGCACCAACCCGTAATCAACCTGTACCATAAACAAGTGCATCCAACCATGTACCAAGTATGTACCAAACATGTGTCAACTACTCATCAACTATGACTCATCAATATGTACCAACATCATCAACTATACACATCATGTATGTGTGCCAACTCATCAACTAGTTGTCTCAACCATGTACTCAACATGTACCACAATCAAAATCCCTCATCAATTTCATCATCCAAATCTGATTTGTGGATCTGTAATAGACATGGTGTATATGATCACATTCCCACAAACCTTCCTTAACTTTAAAAACAATAGACTAGCATTTTCATCAAACTTTTCTTTAGTCTCACATGCCTAGTTTTGGATTAGTCAACAACCCTAACTTGAAGTAATCATAACTTTGAACCTGTAATGTATAAATATTTGAAACTGATACACAATGTTATTCAGTGTGTTTTATGTAATTCTTCCAAGTTTCACTACTTGGAACCTCTTAGAAAAGGAGTTATAGAAAAAATGGCATACCTTGTTGAATTATGGCTTATTCTAGAGAGCGACCTTGTAGAGCATGCCCCGCACAAAATATTTGATGAATTGATCTAAAATAGTTACAAATCATACTAAACACTGTACCCTAACCAACGCATTTTATCTCAATGAATTTGGATCTATTATGAAGAAGTTATGACGTGTTTACCCAAAACACTTGATTTTGACTAGTTTCAAGACTAGCCACAAACCCTATTTTCCACGAAGTGTAACTCCCAAAATAAAATGACCCACAAGATGAATGTTTTACCATAGATACTTGGATATGTTTTATCACTTGCATGGAAATTTTAGGATCTGAATCATTATATAAAAAAGTTATAGCGAAAATGGTGAGATGACATGTAAATAACATACCTTAGAAAGCACCATCAAAAGAATTTATCCTTCCTTGCATTTCGGCCTTCTTTTCTTCACTTTCCTCAAAATTTTGTCTTATATATAATTTGGTTACCTCAGAAACCTATAGATATTCAATATTCTCAAGTGTGATTCAAATGAGAGAGACCTGCCTTTTATTTATACTCTCCAAGTAGCTTCCTTAAAAACATCTTCTAGGTCACTTGGCCCACTTTCCTTATTTTAGGGTTGGGTCCACTTATAATTTCTCCATTAAATTTATTATTGAAATAATTTATTTTGTATTCACTTTGAATTATAATACACTCGTCACTTCACTTTATTATTTACCTTTTAAAATCTCTTAAACCACTTTGATTACTTTGACCTTTTGGGGCTTCTAGATGACATATGAGGGTCCTGCAACTTCGTAAGGCCATAACTCTCAAGCCATGAGGAGTTTTTTAAAATTATACATACCACCAGAAATGGAATGACATGTACTATCCATATAGAATAGTATTATCTGAAAATATATTATAACTCATATTGTTACCCATAAAACAAACTTGGGTCCATTACCCAAACCTGGGGTCTCCAACTTCTCATGTCCATAACTCTCTAACCGTGAGGAATTATGTGACGTTCCACATACCACCGGAAATGAAATGACAAGAAATATCCATCTAGGATATTTTCCCTAACAAAATCACTTTCCTTCATCTCATTATTCCACAATTAATCATGGGTTGTCTTACTCCACAAAGCGTCTTCTCGTGAGGGCTTTCACCATAAGGGGACCACTTTGGAGTTCATCCATATTTACTTCTTATCAAAAATGAAAAAACAATAATGAGTCATATTTACATCAAACAATATTGGTTCCATTACCCAAACCTTTGTTCTACAGGTCTTTCTTCAAGGGTTGACATCAATGACAACCAACCTTAATCAACATAGTCTCCCTCTACTTTTATCTTAAATATTCCTTGATATCTTTATGGTCTCCTCTAATGTTCTTGATCTTGATTTATGTAGGAACACAATGAAATACATAAATACACATAAACGTAGAGATGCAGTGGAAATAAGACTTCATTTCATTAATAACAAATGACTGAAAAATGCTTACAGACAGAATGAAAATAAATTAGCTAGGGTGCAGGTATCTTATCTCTGAGAAGAGATGTGGCGGTTATTGGCCTATGAACTCCCTATTACAATGAGGCTCGAAGGCCTATATATTATTGAGAAACAATGGAAAACCCTAAACATCCAAAAACCTAACCCTAGGAGATGAAACGCCGGAATATGGGCCCCATTGGGGTAAATTGGTACATCAATTTCTTGGGGTTGTAACTTTGGCATACTATCTTCGTTTGATGCACATGATACATCGTTAGAAATATCTATTCGAGGACTACACTTCTGATAGTGAATATAAAGTCCAAAATGGAGTCAATTTCATTGGAGAATTCATGCCCAAAAAACATCATTTAGGGCCTCAAAACAACTCTGAAAGTTCAGGACCCAAAGAACTGCTAAAAATAGTAAATTGTGCTACAACTAAGGAAACTGAAAAATAAAAGAAACAATGGTGTGGGTCCACGTGGAATAGGTGGGTGGACACCAATATCCACCTGGATCATTCCTCCCCCATTAGGAAGCAATAGTCCCCATTGCGTTGAGTTCCTACATGAGATGAGTAAACTTCTGTTAAACTTGGTCCCTGGTGAGCCACTTGCCCGTGTGAAGGAGTTGGTCTGCTTTGACAAATCAATATAGATGGATCCTCTATTGGTGGGTTTTCTTGATCTGTGTGTCCATAATTCGATTAGTTGTGGCTTGTTCCATGCAATCTGGGTTTAACTCTATTGGTGTGAGTTGTTCTACCATGTCAGATGTGTCTAGTAGAGGTGGAAAGTAGGGCCAAAGGAAATCCACATTGAACACTGGGTGAAAACCAAGGAATGGTGGATTACCAAGCTCAAAGGCATTGTCCCCTATAGCCTTGGTGATGGTGTATGGCCGATATCGGAGCGAGAGAATTTTGTGGTAGGGTCCAGCGAGGCTCTCCTTTTTCAAATGTAGCCACACTTTATCACCCACCTGGAAGTTGTGTGGCACCCGATGTTGATCATGTCGTTGCTTTTACTTAGCATTGGCTCTATCCAAGATGCCATGAACGTGTTGGAAGATGTGCTAAATGCAATCAATGAATATGTTTGCCTTGTTAACCTTAGACTGGACATGAGCTGAATCTACCCGAGTAGCTGCAAATGGCATGGCTATGTCAATGGGACATAGTGGATGGAATCCCAAGCCCACTTGAAAGGGGATGTGGCTAGTTGAGCTATGGAGAGCCTGGTTGTAGCTGTGTTGTACATAGGGGAGGCTCTCATCCCATGTGCGTGGATTATTTAAGTTGTACATGCACAGAATGTGTACAATCATCTGGTTGATGACCTTTGTCTGGCCATCAGTTTGTGGATGGAAAGTTGTGGAGCTTGGTGTCCAGCATTGACCAGAGGCTAGACGAAAATGTATTGAAGAACCTGTTGTCCTGATATGAGATGATAGAATGTGGGATCCCAAAGTGTAACCAAACTTGTTCAAAGAAGAGTTTAGCAGTGGCTTCTGCTGTGATATTCTTCTTGCAGGCCATCATAATGGACATCTTCGATAATCGGTCAATGACCACAAAAACATAGTCATTTCCATGCTTAGTAGAAGGAAGGACCATCATGTAATCCATAGAGATGGATTTCCAAGGTCGACTGGGGGTAGGAAGCAGAGTATAGAGGCCTTACTTCTTGATGGTCGGTTTGGCAATGGTGCAAGCAGTGTAGGACTTGATGTACTTCCCGACATCCTGTCGAAGGTTCGGCCAATAGAAATACTTTTGCAGTACTGCGATGGTTTTCTCGACCCTGAAATGCCCAGTGACTCGACTATAGTGCACCTCTGAAATCATCTTGTCACGCTCGCTTGAAGGAACACAAAGGCGTCCCAGGTGACAAAGCAGGGCATCCTGGAGGTGAAAATTGGGAACTTGCTTACCCTCCAAGAGTGTATTGTATGTGTGGCCAAATTCTGGATCACTTGTGTAGAGAAGTAGCCAATCAGAAGTCTTGTGCCCACAAGAGTTGAGCATAGTGGTTAGCACCACGATGGGTGGCCGACTGAGGCGGTATGCAACATTATTGGTGATGCATTTCTTGTACTTAATGTTCAAATGAAACTGTTGCAGGTATGTGGACCACTTCTGATGGCGATCGTTCTACAACTTCCCTTGTGTCTTTATCAACTGCAGGGTTCAGTGGTCTATGTGGATGACCATTTCCTTTCCCAAAATGTAATGCTTCCATTTCCGACAAGCCTGCACAATGGAATACATTTATTTTTCATAAGTGGGATACTTCTAGACTGTGTCGGAAACTGTCTCACTGTGATATGCCACTGGATGCCCATGTTGATTAAGGACTGCCCCAATGGCATAGTCAAAGGCATCTGTCTTGATCTCAAATGGTTGTTGCAAGTCTGGTAATGTGAGCACTGGTGCAGAGCAAAGGAGATGCTTCAACTCTCAAAATGCCTTATGTTGAGATTTGCTTTAGCTCCTCCCTTGGTGACTTGAATCAAGGGGCAAGTGATATGAGAGAATCCCAACACAAACCTATGGTAGAAATTGGCAAGACCTAAAAAGATGTGGAGCTCTGTTAGGGTGGTTGGGGCTGGCCAATCCTGAATGACTTGGATCTTTTTCGGATCCACATGCACCCCCCGCTCATCAATAATGTATCCTAGATATTGAACCTGGGTCATGCCAAAAGTGCATTTCTCTAAATTGGCACACAACTTGTGTTGTTGCAGTGTTTGGATGACTTGTCGAATGTGGTGGAGGTGCTCTTCCCAAGTCTAGTTGAAGATCAGAATGTCATCCAAGTACACCACTACAAATGAGTTGGTGAATGGTTGTAGGATGTCGTCCATTAGCCTCATGAAGGTTGCAGGGGCATTCATCAACCCGAATGGCATGACCAACCATTCGAAAAGGCCCTCTTTGGATTTGAAGGCAGTATTCCACACATTAGAGGGTTCGATTGGTACCTGGTGATACTCCGAGTTCAAGTCGATCTTGCTAAAATATTTCGCCCCCTTGAGTTGGTTCAGAAGGTCATCAATCTGTGGGGCCTAGTACCTATTCTGAACAATGATCTTGTTCAGTGCCCGATAGTCAATGAAAAGTCTCCAAGTCCCATCCTTCTTCTGCACCAGCATGATCGGGCTCCCACAGGGTGATGAACTCGGTCGGATGTGACCTTTCTACAACAACTCCTAAATCTTCTTCTTGATTTTTTCATTCTCCAGAACAGAGCACCGATAGATGGTTCCATTGGGCAGCGACGCACCTGGGGTCATATTGATGGGATGTTTGACTTGGTAGTGTAGAGGCACCCCTTCGGGGGAGGTGAAGATGTCAGTGTACTCCTCCACAACCTTATCCATCTATTATTTTCATGCAGCAGGGCCCTGTCTGGAGGTCATGGCCACAGTCTTCCTCTTTCCCTGAGGGTAGATCATCAGGAAAAAAAAATTCCTGGTTTTGGAAATGAGTTTACTGCATTGTTTTGCAGTAACCAAAGAGATGGTGGTAGGCGGTGCTATCTCCGGTATCCTGTACAAATTATTTCCCAAAGTGATAATAACAGCATGAGGCCTAGACTCATACACAACATGTCTCTTCCACAAGTACAGTTGGCCTAATAATACATTAGAAACATCAAGAGGAGCAATGTCACATAATACCTCATCTGTGAAGGGCTTGATGTTGTAGGGATGGCGACATTGTTGGCTGACGCAGAGGTCCCATCCTTGGTGCAACCACCCAATGGTGTATGGTTGTGGGTGTTATGTGCTCGACAATCCCAACCACTTCACGACATCTACCGGACGAGGTTCTTCTGGCTCCTGCTGTCGATAATGAACTGCAACGGGGAAACCTTTACAAACATCTTGGAATGGAAGAGATGTTTTTCCTCCTCTGTATATTCTGGTTCCTCCTTCTAGATCTTTGTGGTGGCAATGGTGGCATTGGGGTCTGCATCAATAATCTTCTTCCCCCTATCATTCCCCTTGTCAGGTTTTGATTCAGAGTTGGAGCATGCATCCAATTCAGAAGCCTTCAACTCAGCTACTAGTGACTTCTTGGCCTGACACTCACTTTTGATGTGAGTGGAGCTCTTATGGGACTCACACCACTTCCCCGTATCCTTTTTTGGATTCATGGTGTTGTTCTTTTCTTGTGGGTTTGGCGGGTTGTCCTGGGCCGCCCCGCCTTGGCTTGGTCCTTTGTTCTGCGATTTGTTGGTACCTTTCCCTTGCGTCTGATTCACAGACCCAAAGTCTCTCTTTTTCTATTTGAACTTCTGCTCAATCTTGGCAGCATATCGGTATGCCACACCAAGCGAGGAGATGTCAAGGAACTCCATTTCCTCCTAAATGTATCTGTGCAGACAACTGCGGTACTTTATCACTAAATGTTTCTCTAAATATTTGATACCCAACTTTGTGCATAGGGTATGAAACAGATTTGTCATCTCATGCACATCTTGGTCCCTTTGTTGTCGCAGCGTAGTCCATTTTATGTATTTTTCCTCATAGCTCCCCATGGGACAATATTGTTCATTGATGGCGTCTTAGAAATAATTCCAAGTGGGTGTGCGAAAATAATCCTTTCTCGGTCGAAAAAATTCATGAACTGAGAAATATCCTTCTAACAGATTCAACTATCTATCTATGGCATCTGCATCTATTTGGCCCTAAACTATGGGAATTTCAAATTTTACTTGTACCTTAAAAGGAGTGGCGCCTTCGGAGTGGTTATTGGATGTTGATGCACCGCTAGTGGGAATTCGTTGAAGAATCTGGGCAAAGTTGTCCATCATCGCGTTCCTTTGTTTCTCGAGGGCCTCCTCAAGAAACATTTTAAGAGGATCTCCTGCTCCCTCATATTTATTTTCTTTCCCCATGGGTGGTCTTTGGGGTTTGTGAGGCTGATCTTGCAAAGGTTCAACCAGATCGAGCCCCAACTCCTTATACCCCAACCTTGTTGGGGACATGCAAAGAAAGATCGAGAACGAGCAGACCACTCTGATACCACTGATCTAGATTTATGTAGGAACATAATGAAATAATAAATACACATAAACACAGAGTGGAATGGAAATAAGACTTCATTTCATTAATAACAAACGACTGAAAAATGCTTACAGACGGAATGGAAATAAACTAGCTAGGGCGTTGGTAGCTTATCTCTGAGAAGAGGTGGTGGCTACTAGCCTCTGAACTCCCTATTATAATGAGGCTCAAAGGCCTGTATATTATTGAGAAACAATGGAAAACCCTAAACATCCAAAAACCTAACCCTAGGAGATGAAACGCCAGAATATGGGCCCCGTTGGGGTAAATTGGTACATCAATTTCTCGGGGTCGTAACTTTGGCATACTATCTTCGTTTGATGCACATGATACATCGTTAGAAATATATATCTGAGGACTAAAATGTTGATAGAAAATATTGAGTCCAGAACAGACTCATATTCATCGAAGAATTCATGCCCAAAAAAACGTAGTTTAGGGCCTCAAAACAGCTCCAAAAGTTCAGGACCCGAAGAACTGCTAAAAATAGTAAATTGTGCTACAATTAAGGAAAATGAAAAACTGAAAGAAACAATGGTGTGGGTGCAAGTGGAATAGTCAGGTGGCCACCAATATCCACCTGGATCAGTTCTAGGGTTATAATATTTTATATTGTCTCTGTAGAAGGAGGATAACCCACTAAGAAAACTTTGTATTTTTACCTTCTCATCCTTTATGAACTCCACATACTTCAAAAACTCAAAGAACCTATTCTAATACTCATCCATTATCATGCTTCCCATCTTGAGTTCAGACAACTCTTTCTTCTTCCTTTCATAGTAATGCTCAGAAAAATATTTCTCTTGGAAATATCCTTTGAACTACCTCCACAAGACCTTCCTCTCATCAAGGTGTTTTGCTTTCTTAATTTGATCCCACCACATGGTTTCCATTCCTTGCAAGTGGTAAGTTTCAATTATTTTTTCTACCCTGAGGAATAATAATCCAACTAGAAGTATTTATTCATTTCTAAAAACCAAGCCTCAACCTCTTATACCTTCCTATGCTCACCATTAAAATTTGTTGTCTTTATCTTCCTAATTTCACCTTGCAAGATGTCTCCCTCTACCCCTCTCCTCTGTCTCAAGACATGATACACACTTGGGGTACTCTCTAGCCCCAAACTTGCATAAACTCTCCTAGTGGATTTCCCTGGGGAATGATAATGCTTTATTATACTCTTTAAATTCTTTCCATTCCCATGCTCATCTATTCTTCTATGTGATCTGGATGTTGTCACTTATCTAGAATTAGTTGTTGGCCTTGTGATAGATTTTTTATTTTCTTGCCTCTACAGCGTATTCAAAATATGAAGCATCTCTTCTTTACCTTTCATAATATTTTCATTATCAACTCTATATCTTTTCACTTCTCTATACAGAATTCTCATAGTTACAGGCTCCTTCCCACCTCTTCTTCCATTAGACTCTATCTCAACCTTTACTATGTTGACATGTACCCTCTGAATTCATATTCATGACTATAGGACCCTTGGGCATCTTCCATGGCTATAGTTCTCATACAAGAACCAAACTGCCTTCCTGTAACTCTAAATTGTGCAAGAAAATGAGCATGCAAACAAATTTTTGTTACACAAAATATATACACATTTTTTGAAAGAACACATAAATGTTTCCACTTTCTAATTCCACCATTCATCTTCTTTTGTGTTGATTGTAACTTAAATTGTCCAGATCAATTTTCTAGGTTAAGATCTTAATCCTCCTCTCAAATGTATTTTCAATGTCTAATTTCTTTCTTAGTTATGAGCTCTGACAAAAAAATTATAGTCATTCAAATATTGCTAATTCAACCCTTTTGCACACTTATCATTCTGGTTCAGTTAATCCTAGACATCAACTTATGTTACTTGTAGAAGTAAATATGTCAGGAACCATAGAAAATTTTGTATGAGACATATATAATAATGATGAAAAGGAATTCAAAACAACTCTCACATTGTCAATATCATGCTCCAATTAAAAATTGCAACATTCTGGAAATGACAACTTTGTCCTTTTTCATCGCTTTTCTAGACTTAGAATATTTATCCAAACTAGCTATCTCCCAAACTGCACACTTGTGGAAAAACTTCACTGAACCAAATTTGTCTATCTTGATTAGTATACAAAATGTCTAGTAAATATATTTTTCTATATTTCCATATGGGGACCCTTTTCCCCCGAAAATTCCAAAAATCCCCAAAAAGTGACCCGTAATAGTGGATTTTTCCATATTTCAACATCCCCATTTTGAACCTGATAGAATCCATCCAACTCCTTCACATAGTTTTTTTCACGTTTGCATTTCTGACACTTTGTACAAGTTTCAATAGTAATTGTTCTCCTTCCACTAAGTTTGACCCCGATCTTCAAAAAAGGTAATTTGCATTTTCTATAAAATCATAACAGAATTGGCCAATGGCCCTCTCTAGCACTTTTGTAGACCTCGACACTATGGACAAAAAAAAGAAGTTTCATCTCAATATGACTTAACCTCCTCTATTTATTTCTAAAATACATTTTTAGATCCAGTCTTTTTTTGAGACTATAGGACAATTTGTCCTATGCGGTATCCTTCTTTTGTTAATCTCTTTTGAATATCATGCAAACATCAATTATGTATTATGAATCAATATTCAATACAAGCCAGATCCATAATGCGCAACACGAATATTTAGTGCATTCTTCTCACACCAATATTTAGTGTGCAGAACTTCTATATTGCGCACCAATATTCAATGCACACAAATTTTTATATCCTGCACCAATATCCAGTGCGTGCAACTTTTTATATCGCCCACCAACATCCAATGCACACAAATTTTTATACCATGCACAAATATTCAGTGCGCGTGACTATTTATACCGTGCACTAATATCCAATGCACACATATTTTTCTACCACACACAAATATTCAGTGCGCACAACTTTTTATACCGTGCACCAATATCGAATGCAAATGAATTTTTACACCACACACCAATATTCAGTGCACACAAAATTTTATACTATGCACCAATATTCGGTGCATGTGACGTTTTATACCATGGAACCAATATTCAGTGAGAAAAACACCAAATTTGCATTGTGCAACACCAATATTTAGTGCACGCAAGTCCTTTCTTTGTTTAGTAAATTTTCCTTATTTTCTAGTTCGCTACCATCGCGACCATCATGAAAATGTTTTACTTTCCTTCTTCCCCAAATTGAAATTTCTCAAACGATGAGATGACTAATTTACCAACTTCATGTTGATCTCTGGCCCATACAAGTATGGTATTGAACCAAAAAATATGATACCATTCTATAACGTCCCCCAGCTTAACCGGAGAACATTACTTACAGAAAATAAACATAAATACAAAAAAATTCGGTTAACTAAAATTCATGTAGCTTATCAACTATGAATTATAAACAAATTTAACTATTTTCTAATACCATATAAATAAATGCATCTATGACATTCAAAATGATCATGAAGGTCACCTCCTCATTGACACAAACTGTGTGGGAAAAAACCTTTGTACCACACACGACAACTATTCTCATCACACACACAACAAGCTTGTACTACATGCGATAACTACTCCCAGCACGCACGATGATTGGAACACTGCACTGGATTTTGTTACCGTTATTTACAAAAAATGATTATCACATACATTTAAACATTGATTTACAAACAACATGAAAATCAAGATCATGCAACTGTCATACTAGTTAAAAACATAACTGTAACTAACAATTTCACCACAACAACATATAATTCATTCTCATTCACAAAATAAAATACACAACAGTTAAACTCATAAATTAACATAGGAAAACCAATAACACTTATATTTATAAAATAATTGTGTACCATTTTTTTTAGGTTCTTATGGTGTGAGTTTTCAGAGTTGTCTTCTGGATTATCCACAGTGTAATTCATTTTTATCGATGTTTCAAATCATTTACCTAGATTCATCTCCAAGACAGATTAGACAGTGATAAAGGTAGAAAAACTAATTTATAGATATGAGAGATGCAGAGATAGATTTGCATGGTCAACTTAAACCCTAAGAGAAAAAAAAAACTACAAATCCATAAGGTCGACTTGAATTCTATGCTTAAACCCTACTAGTGCAACAACCTATGATTATAAAGAACTAGAAGATTAAATAGAAAAAAAATTATAGTATAATAATCAAATTATATGTGTAATGACTTTATAAAAGTTACGTATATAATATATATTAACATCTATAATATTTGTACTAGTTAAACTAACTTAGTATTTAGAATAGGTGTATATATACATAGGAATAGGTCTACTGTTGAGTGCATGTTTTACATGTATAATACCCTATCTTACCTTGTATCCGAGCCTTTTTGCCTATGTTATAAGCCTATATTTGACTATTTCCTCTCAAACACATACCCAATAGCCTTGTTCATGTTCACAAGAGGTAATTGATGATTTTAAGCATGTTTGTTTAACTTTCTAGAAATAATTCAATTAAAGTGTTTTATTTTGTATAGTCCTAATGGTTTGATTTATGAGCAGCCTATCTGGTACTTGTGCCATTATAGTACTACCATTCATCATGCAATCCGGTACCAAATCCATTCTGGTAATTAAGGCAGTTTTGATCTAGTACCATCTACTCCAAATCTATTCTGGTACCAAGTCATGCGCTATTCTGGTATTGTCTGCTCTGCGTCCATTCCGGTACCAGACTCGTGATTGTGTGTATTCCGGTACCAAAACCTCTGTTTCCATAATTCACCAGCTGGACCAGTACGGTGATGAAGATTTCAAGAAGGAATTTGAACAGAAGCTCCCAAACAATTTTTCCAGAATACGAGAGACCCCATCGCTCATGCACTTCGTGTCATGAGGATGGAGTTGATTCCTAGAAATTTGATGTAAATATCAATTGTAAAATCTCTCAAACTGTTAAATGCTTATCTATAGATATTGATAGTATCGACTTACCTTATATAAGGAAATATTGCATAGGTGATAGGGTGGATAAGACAGGATATAATGAAGTATGCTATCAAAACCAGACAATACATATCATTTTTATGTATGAAATAAAAGACTGTTGATCCAATTTATCAGTTGAATTAATGCAAAAGATCTTTTATATCAATTCTTGAATGTGAGTGAAAAGATTTAGGCTGTCACTTTCTTAAGAGGTTCCTTGTTGGTTCAGCAAGGGCCCACTGCCCAAACTAAGGTAAACCTCCTTGTATACACTATGTGTGTTCGTGTGAATATTTTACAGTAGTGTGTGTGTGATTGATCTTTAATTTATGTTCAGAGTTCAGCATTGAGTTAATCATTTTTGGATTGGTGTGAATAATCAGGTGCTAGATTGAATAGATATTTCATTCTCAAATGTTGGAGATGGCCATTTAATTATCTGAAGTGTGGGACTAATATCCTGAGTTTATGATTGCAGTAGATTTAGTATATCAAGGAACCAGAAGACTTTATACCTCAACTTCATGCTCTGTAATGAAGTCTCTCAATTATACTGAATATTCCTTGTACTGGTTTATTTGAATCACATGAAGCTGGAGTTGGTTTTGATTTCAAGAGTGATTGGAGTTGATTGTTATTTACTGTTTTGATTGCTATAGGATACAAGTTTATTAAATTCATCCCTTTAATTCATGAACCTGAAATGAACAGACTTGTTTCTTTAGGATAGAATCTCTATAATTAGTTGTTGGTTTAAGTTTCATTATCAATTTTCTCTTCTAAGTTCAAAGATATTCGAAGTATTTATAAATCTTAGCAACAAAGTTTTTATGTTATTAATTATTTCCTATATGCAATAGACTTATGTAGGTTACCTGTTCTCGGCACATATAGTGTAACAACTCTTTTGATTACAAATCTTGGATTGACATTTAAATGAGTGTAAGATATATATTGAACATATTTGTACACCAACATTTTGGCATTGTTGTCAGGGAGTTGTAAACGGTAATAGGTAGAATTTTGAGTTTTTGATTGGTTTGATGAAGTATTAGATTGGATTTAAGGACAATCTGAGGGTGGAGAGAAGACGGTAAGACGAGAGGTAAGAACCTGTGCATCCACTTTGGTGGGGTTGCTCCAAAGTCAGGTTGTCCTCCTACATTTAATTAGGAATCTGTGTTTTTCATTTATTTCATTTAAATTTATATGAGTAGCTATAGAGATAATAAAGGTTGATTTATTTCTCCTAAAATATCAGAAAATCTAGAAAAGCAATGATCCAGGGGATCAATTTTTGCTCAAATTTCAAAGTTCTTGGAATCACTTCAAATCAAATGGGTATGTAGGCCTCGTCATCACAAACCCAACGCAACTCGAACGGGTTAAAACAAACATCGTATGAGTGAGATATCGCGTTCTGTTCAAATCGTCAAACATGACAAAAAAATTGTTGACTGTACAATCCGTACAGTCTGTACGGATGCTGATGTGGTAGAGTCATACAATGACATGGTAGGTCCATATGATGATGTGGCAGGGCTGAGTTGGCAGATAGTTGGAAGTTGGACGGTCAAAACATTTCTTGACATGTGGCATATTTGTGGCGAATGGATTGGTGACACATGGCCCAAGAAAGGGCTGCCACATGTCACCTGAGCGTTGTTTAAAATTTGTGTAGTCGGTAGGACTCGATCCCGCAACCTCCAGGTAGGGGAAGAGCTTTGGGAAGGGCCGCCCAACTAGCGTTCCCACAATTGTTTCTTAATATGTATATGGTTTTAAAATTATTTGAATTTGCAATGTGTAACGGTTGGGAGCGGTCTGGGCTGGGGCTAAGCCCCGACCCCCGGTCACATGTTGTTTACCATATAACCACCACCCGCACGCTTTTTTCAAATGATCCGGGGCAGGATATTTTATGATTATGGTTGAGTTTTAAACTTGCATGAATAATTTAACCATTTGAGAATTTAACAAAAGAATGAGGAAAAAGAGGATTATATCAGTCAAATACACATATGCAGATCTAAAAACAGTAATGAACAACAAACCATAAGAACGCAGGTTGATAACGGAGTTCGGCACAATGTTTGCCTATGTCTCCGGGCCTTTTTCCTGTGGGGGAGGCTTCTTTATTTCTGCTCAAGTGCTCAAAATTACATCTCAGCAATGCCCAAAGGCTACAAGACTGATCTGGTCTTGTTGACTCAGATCTCTAGAACCCAATGCAAGAAACGGCATGCAAAACTGATGCTCCAAGCTCCCAGAAACGATCCAACATCGTTTCCACCTCAAGGGCTTCCCTGCAACAAACTGACTTTGGCTTGGCTTTCCAACAGCATAACTCTGCAAAAATGACTTTCCATTGGCCTCAAACAGGCCTGGTTTATATAGGAATGGAGTTGGTTTCACATCCCCAACTTTCTCCAAGAATCTGGCCTCCAAAAATGCCCAATATCCCCCAAAAATGGGATAATTCTGCTAATAATAGCTGAATTAATGAATAAAAACCATATCCTGTTGCAAAAACCCACTATTATAAAGTTTTTTGTTGAAATTCGGGCGCAGCCCCCTATAGGAGCGCTCCTGGTCGTATGGGGGGTCCATGTGGCCACGCGCTATAGCGCGGGCCACCCCACTCTGCGCACCCGTCCTGGTCATATGGCAAAAATCACGAAACCCGTGGCTTAAGTTTTAACCCGTGGCCGTTCTGTAATAAACTTCCCGCGCGTTTTTTGGTGTAACAACCCGGTTCTATGGGCGTATCAATAGGCCCACGGGCCATAACTCTGTTAACCGCGCACATTTAAAAATCCCGCGCTCGAATATGACTCCTGGTTCCTCTGTGGCATGGTTACGTGTGGCGTCGTTTGCGCCGAGTCATATGGTAGGGTTCCATTGCATGGTTGTTGCGCCGAGGGCTGGGGCCAAGCCCCGGCCCTTTTTCCGCCCGTCCAAACCTTGAACCAATTCAAAAATATTTCTCACCGAACGTATAACAAGTTCTCCCCGCTGCCCAAATGGTTAGCCTGACGTTGCGAGTTCTTTGTCCGGACGGGAGGTCCCGTGTTCGAACCCCGGCGAAGCCATAAACATTTTTAAACCAAACCAACGAACCTATAATGGGGTGCCATGTGGCAGCCCATGATTGGGCCACGTGGCACCCTTTTCCACCAACCGGAACGTGCCACATGTCGGCCTACCATTGGCCCATGTGTGCCGCCACGTCAACCACCGTACGCCTCTGTCAACTGCCGCGTGTCTGCCCCGTCAGCGTGCCACGTCACCTGATGACGTCAGCGTTCCACGTGTCACCCTGTGAGTGGTGACACGTGTCACCCCAACATTGGTCCAACTGTACCCTGAAAACGCCAAATCCATGTGACACGTGGCGTGTACTGGTGACGCCACGTGTCCTTCCGTACGGTCTGCCACGTGTCATATTCTGGTACCGCCACATCACCGTACGGACATGCCACGTCAGCACTGTATGGCCTGACACGTGTCTGTACGGACTGTACGGACAGGTACAGTCAGCATCCAAAATTTTGCCTATTTGGCTTTTCGGACAGAACGCGATATCTTCTCCATACGGACTCCGTTTGACATAAAAATTATACCACCGGAATCAGGAAGACGAGACGGACGCAATGGCATAGGTTTCGTTGCATTACGAGCACTTTCATTTTTGAGCATTTTTCAAGCCCTATCAGGCTTCTGGATCCATTTTGGGATCACACCTCCCCACAACAAGACCTTTTGGTCCCCAAAAGGTTACTGTCCAGTTAACAAGCCCGGGATAGGCCACCCGGCTTGTCCTCTGTCTCTGAACTCTGTCCTGTGCACCTGTCTCATCAATATCAGCTGTAATACAATGATGACCACTGAAAGTACATTGTTAGTCATTGCAATCCTG
>ML781319.1:773921-796944 GCA_009831015.1 Picea engelmannii | reverse complement strand
GTTGATAACGGAGTTCGGCACAATGTTTGCCTACGTCTCCGGGCCTTTTTCCTGTGGGGGAGGCTTCTTTATTTCTGCTCAAGTGCTCAAAATTACATCTCAGCAATGCCCAAAGGCTACAAGACTGATCTAGTCTTGTTGACTCAGAGCTCTAGAACCCAATGCAAGAAACGGCATGCAAAACTGATGCTCCAAGCTCCCAGAAACGATCCGACAGCGTTTCCACCTCAAGGGCTTCCCTGCAACAAACTGACTTTGGCTTGGCTTTCCAACAACATAACTCTGCAAAAATGACTGTCCATTGGCCTCAAACAGGCCTGGTTTATATAGGAATGGAGTTGGTTTCACATCCCCAACTTCCTCCAAGAATCTGGCCTCGAAAAATGCCCAATATCCCCCAAAAATGGGATAATTCTGCTAATAATAGCTGAATTAATGAATAAAAACCATATCCTGTTGCAAAAACCCACTATTATAAAGTTTTTTGTTGAAATTCGGGCGCAGCCCCCTATAGGAGCGCTCCTGGTCGTATGGGAGGTCCATGTGGCCACGCGCTATAGCGCGGGCCACCCCACTCTGCGCACCCGTCCTGGTCATATGGCAAAAATCACGGAACCCGTGGCTTAAGTTTTAACCCATGGTCGTTCTATAATAAACTTCCCGCGCGTTTTTTGGTGTAACAGCCCGGTTCTATGGGCGTATCAATAGGCCCACGGGCCATAACTCTGTTAACCGCGCACATTTAAAAATCCCGCGCCCAAATATGACTCCTGGTTCCTCTGTGGCATGGTTACGTGTGGCGTCGTTTGCGCCGAGTCATATGGTAGGGTTCCATTGCATGGTTGTTGCGCCGAGGGCTGGGGCCAAGCCCCGACCCTTTTTCCGCCCGTCCAAACCTTGAACCAATTCAAAAATATTTCTCGCCGAACGTATAACAAGTTCTCCCCGCTGCCCAAACGGTTAGCCCGACATTGCGAGTTCTTTGTCCGGACGGGAGGTCCCGTGTTCGAACCCCGGCGAAGCCATAAACATTTTTAAACCAAACCAACGAACCTATAATGGGGTTCCACGTGGCAGCCCAGGATTGGGCCACGTGGCACCCTTTTCCACCAACCGGAACGTGCCACATGTCGGCCTACCATTGGCCCACGTGTGCCGCCACGTCAACCACCGTACGCCTCTGTCAACTGTCGCGTGTCTACCCCATCAGCGTGCCACATCACCTGATGATGTCAGCGTGCCACGTGTCACCCTGTGAGTGGTGACACGTGTCACCCCAACATTAGTCCAATTGTACCCTGAAAACGCCAAATCTGTGTGACACGTGGCGCGTCCTGGTGATGCCACGTGTCCTTCCGTACGGTCTGCCATGTGTCGTATTCTGGTACTGCCACGTCACCATAGGGACATGCCACATCAGCACTATACGGCCTGACACGTGTCTATACGGACTGTACGGACAGGTACAGTCATCATCCAAAATTTTGCCTGTTTGGCTTTTCGGACAGAACGCGATATCTTCTCCATACGGACTCTGTTTGACATAAAAATTATACCACCAGAATCAAGAAGATGAGATGGACGCAATGGCACAGGTTTTGTCGCATTCCAAGCACTTTCATTTTTGAGCATTTTTCAAGCCCTATCAGGCTTCTGGATCCATTTTCGGATCAGCCGCCCAACTAGCATTCCCACAATTGTTTCTTAATATGTATATGGTTTTAAAATTATTTGAATTTGCAATGTGTAACGGTTGGGAGCGGTCTGGGCCGGGGCTAAGCCCCGACCCCCGGTCACATGTTGTTTACCATATAACCACCACCCGCACGCTTTTTTCAAATGAATTCGAAGCCTGCGTGCCTGGACACTTGGCGCGTTACCATAATTTTTTAACTTGGCCCTTTTTATGTGCGGGTGCGGTCATATGACCCATATGTCCATGGTTTGGTGGTTAGGGGCTAGGTTCCCTAACCATCCTACAGTTTGCGCAGTTTTGTGATTATGCGCCCGATGCTAGGTTTTAGCATGAAAATGAGCGAGTGTGCTAGGTTAGACACACAAAGGTTCATTTTGGCGATCCAGAGATAGCAAGTTTGAAGGGGAACTTCCAGGAAGCCTATCTTCTTCAATTTTTGGCCAAATCAGGTGCCGAAAAAGCTCAGCTAGGGGTTTTTGGACGTTCTGAAGCCATTGGAGCCATCTATTTGGAATTTTGAGCATTGTAAAGCACATATTTTATCACTTTTATCAAATAATATAAAATATCCATTGGAAGCTCGACCAGGAGATGTAGCCCAAGAGAGGGGTGAACTCCTTTATCATTTGTTGTGTTATGTGTTTACTGTTCATTGTTATTTTCTGCTTATTATCTGCATCTTGAATGTGTAATTTCTATAAAAAAAATGTGTTTGCAAATTGATCCTTTTGCATAAGAACACTTGAATTAAAACTTGTAAATATTTTCAAGAATACAAGTCTTTATCATTTTCAGATCAAGAAAACAACAACCCCCTCCCCCACCCTTATACTAATTCATCAAAAAATCATGCAAGAAAAATTCTCACAGGACAGAGCTCAAAGGCATCAATTGCAACAACAACAAAGAGCACTAAATCTGAAGCCATTGTTTAGATTGAAGACATAAGACAACAAGAAAGAGAGGAAGCATTGGCGACCCCATCCAAAGAAGAAATTGGAAAAGAAGCAGAGGTAGTAATAGAAAAGGATGCATCTTTTGTTGGAAGGCCACACAAAACCTTGGAACAACTAGAGATACCAAGTAACCCAGTGGTGGAACCATCACTCAGTGGAGAAACTTCACCACCCCCCTACAGGTTGTTTGGAGACATGGCAGAAGAAGAGGGAAACATAGCTAATGAAACAGATACATTTGGATTCCCAATACTGGATATCGCTAAAGACGTTGCTATGAAGAACATTCCATTATCTTCACTTCCTCATTTCTGAGGTATGTCGACAGAATACCCTGACTCATTTCTATTTGAATTTGACATATTGTGTAGGATCTATAACTACATAGATAATGCACAAAAATTAAAACTTTTCCCAACTACACTAAAATATTCGGCACTAAGGTGGTTCATGAGCTTAGGGGAACACACCATTTTTTCTTGGGATGGTATGAAGGATACCTTCCTCCAGAAATACCAAGATTACTACCGACCTAGGGATGCTAGGAATGATATATTCAAAATGCAGCAATCTGAAGAAGAAAGCTTGGAGGACTACCTAGAAAGGTTCTTATACAATTACCAAAAGACTAAGCAGTTTTCCTTATACACAGCTACATTTAGGAATGTCTTTCTAAAGGGTGTGAGGGATGATTTCATTGAATTTTTAAATCTCATGATTTATGGGGACATGTACCAAAAGCCATTTGTAGACATAGCAGAGTATTGTAAAAGACACTCTTACAGTGAAGCTAAAACAGGGAAAAGTATAAGGGACCCTACCAACAGAATTGTTAAACCCACATCGGGAGGTGTCACTAGGATTAAACTAGGAAATCTATAGAAAAATTCAAAACATATATCCTAAACACCATTAGTTCCCAACTAGATACCATGAAAATTAAAAGAAAACAAGAGGAAGAAAATGTTGTGTTAGCAATTTTTTGTCATCAGTGTAGGAGGAAACACCCTGAAAAGGAATGCCCCCTTAATGTTATTGAAATATGTGGTCTCTGTGTAGAGGACTATCCTACTAATGAATTCCATTCTCTACCTAGACTCAAGGCCATGTTCAAGGGAGGAGGAGAACTTGAAACATCCTACCCCCCTAGGAGACCATGGAGACAACAAAACCCCAACATGTTTGCAGACCCAAATACACAATACCCCTAATAGAAATGGGTACCCCCCATGTCTTACCCTCAATGGTTGACACAAACCCAACCTTGGAAACAAGGGTGGAGAGGACCTATATATGGGAATGGGAATGTTCCCTTCCAACCAACAAATTTTCCCACCTATCCACAATACCCTTCGAATATTTCATAGTTGCTCCTAGGATTTAACCCTCCTGCTCTTCTTTCGCCCCCACAATTATAACAACAACTCACACTACCCATGAATCCAAATATGCAGCAACCAATTCAAGTTGCACCCATCCAAAACCCTCCTCAGCCTACCCCTATTCATGCACAACCTATCCCTAACCCAAATAACAGGCCGACACAACCTATACAAAATGTTGAAGTACAAACCATCCCTACATATGTAATAAAACCAACTCCATTTAATGGAATTGAATTAAGATCAGGAAGGGTTGTAAACAAAAAAAATCTCACTATGGTCATCCAAGAAAAAAAAGTACATAATCACTCAAATCAAGAAGAAAAAATAGATGTCCAAACATTTCAAAGAGAAGAAAATATGACTAATCCATTAAATTAAGAAAGAAACACTCCAGTACAACAAGAAATTCCTTCTCCCAACTCCCTTGTATCAAAAACACCTCAGAAAATGAATCATACTTACCTAGAAAGGCTTCTCATAAAGAAAATTGAGGAACCTCTAGAACATAATCTAGAGACTGAACTCTGGAACATATGTGTAAAGATCCCACTACTACAGGCCATTAAATACATACCAGTATATGCTAAAATTGTAAGGGACCTTTGCATTAAAAAACTAGGGAGAAAGAGGAAGGAACCTCCTGTCATACAAGTGGTAGGGCAGTTATCAAAGTTTATAACAGAAATTTCATTTAAGTATAGTGATCCATGGAACCCAATGGTAACCATAGAAATCAATGGTGTTGCCTTACCTAACACATTGATTGATCTAGGGGCACCAATAAATGTGATGTCAGTAAACACTATGAAAACATTGCAACTAGATCACTTGAGACCAACACAAACTCTACTAGAGCTTGCAAACAAATCCATCATCACCCCAGCAAGGAGTTTAGATGGCATAATGGTTACATTGGCCTCTTGGGAATACCTTGTGAATTTCTTAGTAACTCATCCCAAATCCCCCAAACCAAGACATCTAGTAGTACTCGGCCGATCTTCGTTGGCCACTGTTGATGCATTCATTAGTTGTCGATCTGGAGAAATGGAAATCTCCAATGGCACTCAAATTAAAAAACTTATCCTTTTTCCCCCCGCCCAACCAGCCACTGAAGTTCCTCTCTGGTTGGAGAATCCCTATGGGGAGGAGGACTGCACTCATCCCTTGTTGACACTTGAACAAGTGAAAGGAGTACAAGAGCAAACTGAAGAAAAAATCTTAAGTCTATTCTTGGTTGACTCAGTTGGCATTGATTATCCTCAATCTTTCCCTAACTACACATACATCTTTAGCCCCAAATTTCAAGAAATTTGGCATCTTCCCACTGCTACAATAGCCATTGTTTCATAAATAAAAGAGGGGAAAGAATCAGTCGTTCAAGCTATTGAAATCAGTCCTGGAAAGTCCTTATATATCAATGCTAACCTAGAAATAGATTAGCAACAAAAGTTGATACAAATGATTCAAGGGAAATCTGATTCTTTTGCATGGGATTACTCTAACATGAAAGGGATCCACCCAGACACCTGTATGCATCATATTTACACTAACGATCAGATCAGGTCTTTCAGAAATCCCCAAAGAAGAATGAATCCCTCCTAGAAAGATATAGTAAAAGAAGAACTCCAAAAACTCCTACAAGCCAATTTCATTTACCCTATGTCAGATAGCAAGTGGGTCTCCCCATTAGTTATTGTACCAAATAAAAATGGGAAATGGAGGATTTGTGTGGACTTTCAAGAATTAAACAAGGCCACCTATAGAGACTACTTCTCTTTGCCTTTCCTAGATTAGGTTTTAGACACTTTGTCTGGAAAGAGGTATTTTTCTTTCTTGGATGGGTTTAGTGGTTACAACCAAATACAAATTTCACCAGAAGATCAGGATAAGACCACATTCACCTATCCTTGGGGAAACTATGCCTATAGGTTTCTCCCCTTTGGGTTATGTAATGCCCCTTCTACCTTTCAAAGGGTTGTCTTCGCTATTTTCTCTGATTTAACTAACGATTGTGTGGAAGTCTACATGGATGGTTTCATGGTATACGGGGATGATTTCCAATAGGAATTGGATAATTTGGAGAAGGTATTGGTTAGGTGTAAAGAGACCAACCTCTCACTTAATCACAAAAAATCTAGAATGCTGCTCACTGAAGGAATTGTTCTAGGTCACCACATCTCCGGTATAGGAATAAGAGTGGACCCTGCCAAGATTGAAATTATTTCCCAAATCAAGATCCCTAGCTCACAAAAGGAAATCATAAGTTTCTTTGGGCATGTTGGCTACTATAGGAGGTTTATTCAAAATTTTACAAACCTAGTTGCCCCCCTTTTCAAACTGCTAACAAAAGATGTTGAATTCTGTTGGAATGAGCAATGCCAAGTCTCCTTTAAAATCTTAAAAACAAAACTTTCAAGTGTCCCTACTTTGAGAGGTCCAAACTGGTCTCTTCCTTTCCATATTTTCACAGATGCCTCAAATACTGCTTTGGGAGATGTATTAGGAAAAAGGGAAGGGCAGATTCCTTATGCTATATAATTTGTTAGCAAGAACCTCTCACCTGCTAAAGAAAACTATCATATTTCTAATTAACAAACCTGTTACAAATGCTAGAGTGACTAGATGGTTGTTGTTACTACAAGAATTCAATATCACTATCATAGATAGGCCTGGAAGAGATAATTTGGTTTCTGATTTCTTGTCTAGACTTATTCATACAGGTGACAATACTCCAGTAGATGATGATTTTCTGGATGAGAATTTATTTTCCATTTCTACTTACACCCCTTGGTATGCAGACGTAGCCAACTATCTGGTAACCAGAAATTTGCCTCAAAGTATGACATCTAGAGAAAAACAAATAATTATTCAGCTAAGTTCCAATTATATGTGGCATGAAGATACCTTATACCAAACTGGACCTAATTTGGTAATCAGAAGATGTGTTCGGGAAGATGAAATGTAGGATATCTTCAGAGCTTGCCATGATGGCCCATGTGGAGGCCATTTTGCTGACAAAAGGACATCTTACAAGATTCTACAGTCTATCTATTATTAGTCAACCATCTTCAAGGATGCAAAGAAATACATGGCCAGCTACGATGATTGCTAAAGAATGGGAAAACCTACAACAGTCGACAAAATTCCACTCCAAGCCCAAGTAGTGATAGAACCCTTTGAAAAATGGGCCTTAGATTTTGTAGGACCTATCAATCCCATGTCCCGCAAAAAAAAGTATATATTAGTTTTCACAGAATATGTAACAAAATGGGTGGAAACCAAGGCTTTGTATTTAGTCAATGAACAATCTATTATAGACTTTCTCTTTGAGGAAATTTTCACTCGTTTCAGGGTACCTCGGGAAATAGTCACTGACCAAGGGACACAATTCACCTCAAATTTGGTCAAGGCTCTTACTAAACAGTACAAGATCAAACACAGAAAGTCTTCGCCCTATCACCCCCAAGCCAATGGCCAAGTGGAATCGATGAACAAAGTGATAGAGGCCATCCTCACTAAGACTGTTCAGCTACACCATAAATACTAGGCTGATAGGTTGCCTAAGGCCTTGTGGTCCTATAGGACAAATTGGAGAAATACAACAGGCCATACACCTTATGAGTTGGTGTCTGGGAAACAAGTACTACTGCCATTAGAGTTTCGGGTAAAAACCTTCAAAACTGCCATGCAATTAGGGATGGACCTGAACAAACATAAAAGACAAGGGCTATTACAATTAAATGAGCTTGATGAGATAATATGGGATGCTCTACAAAGAACCACCTTGATACAAGAGAAAGGGACCAAATGGCATGAAAAGTACATTAAAAAGAAGTCCTTCCAGTCAGGTGATTGGGCCCTCCTATATGATAGCAGATTCAAAAAATTTAAAAGTAAATTGTCTACTAGATGGATGGGGCCCTATGAGGTTGATACAGTTTATGACAATGGTTCAGTAAGGATAAAGAACATTGATGAAAATCAGACTTCCTTTGTTGTAAATGGGCATCAACTGAAGGTTTATCATAAGCCTCTGTCAAAAGAGGATTTCATCAAAAATGTTCTTCAAAGTTCCAAAATGAAACTGGTAAGCAAGAGGGTTTCTCCTCCTACTGACATACCACAGTAAGCTCAATTTAGTAAATTCATCTTCTTTACATAGGTGTGTCATTAGATAAAATCTCTCTTTTAATTAATATAACTAACAAAAACAAAACAAAAGTTGGTTGTGTTCCCATGTATACAAATGAATAAGGAGTACATCTACCAGATGGAGTCTTCTTTAAGTTTTTCAGACTCCTTAAAATTGAAAACACTGGCAAGCAAAAACTGGCACGCGCAGGAGAAAAATCCATGAGACAGTATAAAGAGTTTCCTTTAAGCTTTTCAGACTCTTTAAAATTGAAAACACCGGCGAGCAGGAACTGGCTCGGGCTCAATAAAAATCCACAGGATAGTATAGAGAGTTTTCTTTAAGTTTTTCAGACTCTATAAAATTGAAAATACCAATGAGCATTAACTAATCTGGGCTCGATAAAAATCCACAGAAAAGTAGTAGTTATGATTATTATTGTTATTTTTGTAATAAAAGAGGAAATGCTAGTAGAATCTGTGATCACCTTGGTTCCAAAAAAAGGGGGGTTTTGTCATCTTAGTAACTGGTCATTTTAGAACACCCTCCTGTTATAGAGCTCTCTTTCATTATTCCTCTACAAAATTTTGGTAACTACATGGTTTTTCAATCAAATCTGATCACAGAACACGAGTTATTCCTACAAATTACTCCCACCAGAATCTATGTCAAAGATCTTTCAAGCACCAAAAAACAATGTTCATCTTTTTGCTTATCCGACACCAATGATCACCTCTATGTTCATCTGGTACTAAGGGCCACCCATGCACCAAATCATCTCGTTGTGCTTATCTGGTACCAGATCCTATTCGGTATTAAAGAAGGGACCCTGCACTATTACGGTACTAATTACGACCTCTACACACAGGTGATCCCGTACTAGTTGCAACACTGCATACAAGTGATATGGTACTGGTAAGGATGTGTCTGGTAACTCTCATCATATTTCCAAGTTGTTGTTCAATTATTACTGCAAGGATATAAAGATTCAACATTTTTTTCGTTTTATTTAAAGGAATTAGACTAAATATGCATTTAAAACATATGGTTTCTCTTGAATCATGACATACCCCTTTCTTTCACGAACCTTTGTAAAATCCTCGACCACATTTCCGTAAGGGAAGATGTCCCTATCCCCCAAAATATTAAGAGTGCAAGGTCATGATGTTTCTTACCAAATCAAACTCATACTCCCTCTGTCTATCCGGTAAATAAATCAAATAAACTTATGATTCTCTAACATACTATGTGAAATGACATGAACCACGTCTCTAAGCATATCGAATAATAATCCCAGTCGATTCTACACTCACGAGTCCCGATCATAACGACCACACCTTTCCGTGAATATTGTCTGACACCAAGTTTCCCACGAGTCTGTAAGCCGTTAGTGGATCTGACCTGCCTCCCCATATCATTATGATTATTGATGTGACCATTGTAATCTACACTTCCATCTATAAATGCTCCTCTAGATGGCTCTTCCATCCAGATGAGCATTATTTACCATTGTTTTCACACCATCTACAGACACCCTGTGCCTTCGTATCCCTTGCGTATTTTTCCTCATCCAGTACTCCATCACGGCCTACATTTATCCAATACTCAACCCTCAAACCTCTGTATGTTCCTCATCCACCTGAGAAAATTGTTTAAGATAGCATGGGGGTCGACATGCATGAACCCATATTTCAATTATACAGGGAGACAACAAAATATCAGGCTTTCAAGGAGAAATATGAACAGGTAGGGTGGGTGCCATTTTTGGAGAAGTTTAAAGGCCATCACAAGGGAATTTCTCTTTCCTTCACACAGACATATGGTGGAGAAAGTGTGCAGTTTGGAGACATAAATCTATCAATTACAAAAGCCACTATATCAAAAGCTACAGGTCTCCCCATGGATGGAGAAGAATACTTCAAGAGGGTGATCATTGACAGGAAACTCTGTCAGAAATTCCTCAAATCAGAACATCAAGACCCTGATTAGACTAAGGGAATCCCATGAAGTTATGTCAAAGAGGAATATTAGACGATGCTCATAAGTCTGTATAAATTCCTCACCTACGAAGTAAGGTATGCAGTGACCTTCGTTTATCATTTGAATCTTTTATCACATTTCGAGGGAGGACCACAAATTAATTTTCCCCACTTCCTATGGATGAGTTTAAAGAAGATGGTGAGAGGGGTGAGGTCATTTTCCAAGAAACCATAAACTAGCCTTCATCACCATGGTTTACTCAAAATTTTGGTTCTTCATGCTTTAAGAACACAAGCTGGTAGTTGGAAACAATTACTCCAACAAAATTTTGCTGAAAGAATATCCAAATCTGTTGAGATATAGGAGGCAGGGATACATAGTGAGGGTTCAAGAAAAAAGGAAAAGAAAGAAAAAAGAATAACATCAGGAAGTAAATTAGGCACTATTACACCCAACTCATCTCATCCCATTGAGAAATCAGTGACAGAGAATTATGTCGTAGGGGAATCTACTACATCAAGGAAGAGGAAAGCCACCCAATCCTAGAAAATGAGCCCTACCTCGATTCAAAATGATAAAAGATAAAAGGAAGACTCTAAGATAGGAGGTCAATCAGACAGCGTTCCTGAAGCAACCATGGAGGTGTCATTAGAACCAGTCAGCCAAGTAGAGAAGACCCTTGACCTCAACTTACAATGTGAGAAAAAGTCTACACAGTCTAAAGCGTCTAGATCAGTCCTGCGTCCTAAAGACCAACTATCATGGAGTAAGAAACGAAAGAAGGATGAAATAGATCAATAGGAGATTTCACATAAGGAAACTATCAAACCCCCTCAGGAATCCCCTAAAGAATTGAAAAATATTCTGGAGGAAATTATTCGGTCTTCCCAAAAACTGGTTGGTGAATTGAAAGAAACTACTAAGGTGACAAGTGGAAATAAAAAGAAGCTCGAAAGAGAGAAGGCACAAATTTAAGAACTTATGCCTCAATATTCCAGGGTAGAAATATGGGTTGGTCAGTAGAAGCAAACCCCAGAATTCACAACTCAAGGCTTCAAGATAGGGATCAAATCAACACAGAAGAAACAAGTGGCCAGGCCCACAACCAATGTTAAGATTAAGAAAAGGAAGTTGTTTGAGGAAACTTCTACCCCTATCAGAAAATATAAGAAAGTCTCTTTGCCCACATGAAGTACTACCAGAAGCATGGCCAAACAAGCGATAGTTCCAAATATACCTTCTTTTCAAGGAGAACCCATGGATATTCCAAGTTCTCCAGAAAAAGGAAGTGGTTGTGGGGCTACAACAATAAGTGAGACAAAAGGGTTGGTAATAGAGACGTTGAGGGGTTTGAGAAAAGAAAAATAAGCCCAAGAGGAGGTGACTAAGGAAGTAATCACACCTAGCCCAGACAAGTCCCTAAGAAAATGAAAATTGATGGCAGAGGTTGAGAGGTTGAAGAAAGAAATTGAAGAGTACAATGTGTTGGACAGACATATCAAGGCAGAGAATGTACAATTGAAGGAACAACATGCAGAGGTCTCTACCAAAATCAACAAGGTCTTGTGATTGATCCAGTACACTAGGTTAATTAAGAAGGAATTGAGAAGTGAGGTTTCTGGTTTCAACAACATGCAACCTGAGAAATGACAGAGGAAGATCCATTTTTTTGGGTATCAGTTTTTGATAACGTTGCATGAGGGCATGCAACACCTTCAGCATGGGGTAAAAGTTGAGTCCCTTTTTTACATGTATAATACCCTATCTTACCTTGCATTTGATCCTTTTTTCCTATGTTATAAGCCTATATTCGACTATTTCCTCTCAAACACATACCTAATAGCCTTGTTCATGTTCACAAGAAGTAATTGATGATTTTAAGCATGTTTGTTTAACTTGTTTTATTTTGTATAGTCCTAATGGTTTGATTTATGAGAAGCCTATCCATTACTTGCGCCATTCTAGTACTACTATTCATCGTGCAATCTGGTACCAAATACCCAAGGTAGTTTTCATCCGGTACCATCTACTCCAAATCTATTATGGTACCAAGTCATGTGTTATTTTGGTATTGTCTGCTCTACATCCATTTCGATACCAGACTCACGACTGTCTGTATTCCTGTACCAAAACCTTTGTTTCCATAATGCGCCAGTTGGACCAGTAGGGTGACGAAGATTTCGAGAACTCAATTGAATAGAAGCTCCCAAATCAGTTTTCCAGAATACGAGAGACCCCATCGCTCATGCACTTCGTGTCATGAGGATGGAGTAGATTCCTAGAAATTCGATGTAAATATCAATTGTAAAATCTCTCAAACTGTTTAATGCTTATCTATAGATATTGATAGTATTGCCTTACCTTATATAAGGAATGTTGTATAGGTGATAGGGTGGATAATACGAAATGTAATGAAGTGTGCTATCAGAACCGGATGATACATATCGTTTTTATGTATGAAGTAAAAGAATGTTGATCCAATTTATCAGTTGAATTAATGCAAAAGATCTTTTATATCAATTCCTAAATGTGAGTGAAAATATTTAGTATGTCACTTTCTTAATAGGTTCCTTGTTGGTTTGGCAAGGGCCCACCGCCCCAACTAAGGTAAACCTCCTTGTATATGTTATGTGTGTTCGTGTGAATATTTTACAGTAGTGTGTGTGTGATTGATCTTTAATTTATGTTCAGAGTTCAACATTGAGTTAATCGTTTTTGGATTGGTGTGATAATTAGGTGCTAGATCGAATAGATATTTCATTCTCAAATGTTGGAGATGGCCATTTAATTATCTGAAGTGTGGGACTAATATCTTGAGTTTATGATTGCAGTAGATTTAGTATATCAAGGAACCAGAAGAATTTATACCTCAACTTCATGCTCTGTAATGAAGTCTCTCAGTTATATTGAATATCCCTTGTGCTGGTTGGTTTGAATCACATGAAGCTGGAGTTGGTTTTGATTTCAAGAGC
Organism: Picea engelmannii; assembly: GCA_009831015.1. Classification (NCBI taxonomy): domain Eukaryota; kingdom Viridiplantae; phylum Streptophyta; class Pinopsida; order Pinales; family Pinaceae; genus Picea; species Picea engelmannii. Next base: position 783,823 of record ML781319.1, on the reverse strand, counting down.
GATTGGAGTTGATTTCTATAGGAGACAAGTTTCTTAAGTTCATCCCTTTAATTCATGAGCCTGAAATGAATAGACTTGTTTCTTTAGGATAACATCTCTTTGATTGGTTGTTGGTTTAAGTTTCATTATCAATTTTCTCTTCTAAGTTCAAAGATATTCGAAGTATGTAGAAATATTAGAAACAAAGTTTTTACGTTATTAATTATTTTCTATATGCAATAGACTTACGTAGGTTACCTATTCTCGGCACATATAGTGTAACACCTCTTTTGATTACCAATACCGAATTGACATTTAAATGAGTGTAAGATATATATTGAACATATTTGTACAACAACATCTACCAAAATAGATTGTATTGTTGGGTATGTGTTATATTCTTTTCACGACTAGCTCTAGTATTTTCTACGTTGTGTCGGGTGCGCAGAGGGGTTTGAGGGGAGTCCACTAGGCCCCCCCTCCGGGGGTTCAGGGGAAGTGGCCCCAATTTTTTTTCCTCTGGAAACATGTCACCTTTATTTCATCGTTTTTCATGTCACCTTGATTTCCGTGTCTATTGTTGTGCAATTTTTCGGCACATGTTTTTTTGCTGATGGTTTTTTGTTTCTGGTCAAGTAATTAGGGTTGTTGACTAATATAGGTCATTGGGTTAGGGTTTTGGATTCCCCTAGATCCTATATGTATATTGTATTGTAAACAATGTATGATATGAATGAGTATAGAATATGTTGGTTTTCCCGGTTTGGGTTACCAGGGGAAAAATATCTGTGTAATGTGTGTATTTTCCATTGTATCTTTTCTGTTATTTTATTGAAAATATGTTTGTAGTAAAATATTGTACAAGGTTAAAATCTACATCTGGTATCAGAGAAATTATTGGCTTCAGGGGGACACCTTTGTGGTCATGGTTTTGGCTTAGGACTACGATAAGCCTTGTTACATTGGGAGATCTGCGGTATTGATTCTTCAGGTGAAGAGAAATGGGGAGAAGTTAGAAAATAGAGATCAATAAATTTAATGGGAAAATTTTTGAGTTGTGGAAGCTCAAGATGGAAGATCTGTTGGTAGGCATAGATCAGTGGGTTGCAGTGGATCCAAGTATTGCACCTACAGGAATGTCAGTAGATGAATGGAAAATTTTGGATTGGAAGGTGAAGAGAACAATCCAATTATGTCTCTTAGATTCAGTATTACTAAACATTTCATGGGAAGATACAACCAAGGAGTTATGGGATAAGTTGGGGAGATTGTATCAGTTTAAGTCCCTGGTAAATAAATTTTTCCAGCGGAAAAATCTTTATAAACTGAGGATGGAAATGAAGACTCTATGACAGAGCATCTAAATGCCTTCAACATTGTGGTAAGTCAGTTGCTATCTATTGAGATTACAATTTTATAAGAATATAAGTGTATTAGTTTATTGTTCTCTTTACCAGACTCATGGGACAATCTGGTTGTGGCCATAGGTAGTAATACAACTATCTTGAGTTTCGATGATGTGGTCCCATCTTTGTTGTCGAAGGAGATGAGATGAAATAACGTGGAAGGACAGAGTAGAGATGCATTATTTGCAAGAGGATGCTCCTAGGATAGAAATAGATCTAATTCCTCGAGCAGGATATCTAAGTCTAAGGGTAGATATAAATCTCATGGAAAGTTTGTAAAGGTATGCTATATATGTGGAAAAGAAGGGCACTTCAAGAAGCAATGTAGATCCAAAAGTGTTGAGATAGTGAATGGATTTTAAGGTGCTCCCTATAGAGAAGAAAAGACCTCCAAGGAAGGAGGGGATGTGTAGTTGGATTCTTCAAGCACACATGCAGATCATGAGGCATGGTTGGTTGACTCGGGTGCATCCTTTCATATGACTCCCCACAAGGAGTGTTTCTATGAATATGAAAGGTATGATGGAGGTAATGTTTTCCTAGGTGATGACTCGACAACCATAAGCATAGGACAAGGAAAATTCAAGTTGAGGTTTATATATGGAAGGATTATAAAACTTCTTGGTGTTCTACACATCCTAGGATTGGAAATAAATTTGATTTATGTAAGAAAAATTGAGAGTGCAGGGGTAACAATGGTATTTGAAAAAGAAACCTACAAGATGGTTCGAGGAGCAATGACGTTGTTCAAGGGAGTTTAGATTGTCACTTTGCATAAGCTACAAGGAAGAACTATAAGTAATGGGTGTAATAGTTCCATTTATCCTGATATTGGAGCATAAGAAGAAAAAAATCCTATAGTATCTAGAGAAAAGGCTATGTTGTGGCATCAAAGACTAGGGCATATCGGAGAGAAGGGTCTTCAACTACTACATGGTAAATATATGGTTGAAGGTATTTCTAACCGCTCTCTAGATTTTGATTTATGTGAACAATGTCTATATGGGAAGCAAAATCGGGTAAGATTATCCTCTGGTGCAACGAGGGAAAAAGGTATTTTATATCTAGTGAATAGTGATGTGTTTGTACCTGTGTCAGTTCCATCGTTGGAAAAATATGTGTACAATGTCTCATTTATAGATTAATTCTCAAGGAATACTTGGATATATTTCCTTAGGAAGAAATCTGAAGTCTTTGACAAGTTTAAAGAGCTTAAGTCTCTTGTTGAGAATCAAACATATCAAGGAATTAAGGTGTTGAGGATAGATAATGGTGGAGAGTTATGTGGGAATGAATTTGAAGAATTCTATAAGAAGTGTGGTATAGAAAGGCAGAAGACTACTCCATATACATCTCAGTAGAATGGCATTGCAGAAAGGATGAATAAGGTGTTGATGGAAAAAGCAAGGTGCATGCTCAGTGGTGTCATATTAGGGAAAGAATTATGGGCAGAGGTAGTGGGTACTACAAGTTACCTGGTCAACAGATCACCCTCATCAACACTGTATGACAAGACTCCATAAAAGGTATGGACTGGTAAGAAACCTTCTCTCACAAATCTCAAGGTATTTGGCTGTGAGGCTTATGTTCATGTTCCAAAGCAAAAAAAGAGTAAGCTAGATAAGAAGGCTGAAAAGTGTATCTTTATTGGGTATAAATATGGTCTCAAAGGTTATAAGCTTTGGAACCCAGAAACAAAGAAGGTTATGTATAGTCGAGATGTGGTATTTAGAGAAATGAAGGATGTTTTCAAATAGGAAGTCCTACCAAGTAATGAAGAACTAGAGAAAATAGAGTTTGAGCCAAAGGAAGATGGATCAGACTCTATATAAGAACATGAATAAGAAGAAGAATAACCTCATACTCCAATATTGAGGAGATCGATGCGGGAAAAAGGATACCAAAAAGGTATACTCCATCTAATTTCCATTCAAATTTTTCTTTGCCTATTACTGATGATGAACCTAGAACTGTCAGGGAGGTAGTGGATTCAGAGGATGAAAAAATATGGGAAAAGGCCATGGTTAAAGAAATGAAAACCTTGGATAAGAATGAGTCATGGGATCTACTGGAGTTATCGAATAGAAGAAATACCATTATTTGAAAAGAAGCTAAATGCAGAAGGAAAAGTGGAGAAACACAAAGCTCAATTAGTACAAAAGGGTTATTCCGAGGTTGAGGGAATTGATTTTGGTGAGATTTTTTCTCCTATTTCCAACTTAAATTCTATTATATTATTGTTATTTGTTGTTGTTGCATTTGATTTTGAAGTAGAATAGATGGATATGAAGACAACATTCCTACATGGGGATATGGAAGAAAAAATCTATATGTAGCAACCAAAAGGCTTTGTTGTGAAGGGAAAGGAGTTTGTATGCAAGTTGAAAAAGTCCCTATATGGTTTAAAATAATCACCAAGGATGTGGTATAAAAAAATTGATACTTATATGCTGGGACTTCACTTCACAAGAAGAAAAGAGGATCAATGTGTGTATTTTAAATTAATTGGTGATCATTTGATTTATTTGGTCTTGTATGTGGATGACATGTTGTTGATAGGAAACAACAAGGAGATTATACAGGATGTGAAAACTCAATTGTCCTCTAAATTTGACATGAAGGATCTTGGTGCTGCAAATTTCATTTTGGGCGTGGAAATTAAAAGAGATCAGAAACATGAAAATCTAGTTAAATCAGAGAAAATATCTTGTCCATGTCCCCTTAGCAGGTGGCATCACATTTTATTACTAAAAAATTGAAATACAATTTTCATATTACATCTCTTTGGAAGTAGACACTCATTATGTCTACATAAGCATTGTTTAAACTGGGGATTATAATGGGGATGTTACACCTTGGTTCATTTTCATAAGTATTCATCGAAATACTTCCAAACCTTTATGTTCCTCCAGATGATTTTGATTTCGATATTGAAAAAACAAAAATCTATAATTCAGAATGATCCTCTATGATTTTAATTTTGAGGAAATGATTGATAGCTTTGTCCACCTATATAAAAGACATATCAAATATGAAGTGTGGATACTTGGCTCAAGAGGATGGATAAAAGAATGCATTATATGAACAAGGGTGGTGGCGTCAATGTGTTTTATTCAACACCAATAAATCTATGCATTCAATGAAATTTGGCCAGATGATTTCTCCCTTATGAAGACTATTCAAATGCTTATTGGACAAGACATTTCACCAGTCGAATGGCTCTGAAATATTATGAGAAAACAATAAATTGTAAATTTTGGAGGTAGAAATAAGAAAGGTATTAACATCAATTATTTAGAGGATGCAATGGTCTATAGAAAACCTTACATGATGTGCTTCAGTATTTTCCTTGACAAAAATAAGTAGGATTTTGAAGAAAGGATTGAATGATTCTATAGTAAATATGAGATCAACATTGTCGAAGAAAGAATGGAAGGTGACAACAATGAGTCTGCAAACTATCCTGAATATAAGAAAGAGTTGGATAGAACTATTGTTCCTTTGTCTTTTACTTGTGACAAAATTTCTATTAACAAGAACTTCAAGTAGTCCAGTTATGACAACAAACCTTCAATGTTAGATGACCCGAAGATAATATGGTATAAGAAATCATTTTAGATATGAAGGAAAAATTTGTGGATCAAATCTGAGTTAATGAGCACCCCAAGGCATAGAATCAACAGTCAAAAATTAGTTCCAAATATGATGGAGGAGAGTGGCAACAAAAAGATGAATTTGTTGTTCAAATTGAGCTCAACATTTTTAAGCAGCAAATCAAGCAGAGATTTGAGGTAGTGGATAAAACTTCATATTTAAAGAAAAATTGGCAAATCAAAATCTAAGATTTAATAAAATCTCAATTTTAGATCGGACTATTTCAGCTACAGGTGACAGAGCAACTAGAAAGATGACTCCAGAACATAGATTGGAAGGCATTCAACTTTAGTTATCTCATATTTCTTGCAAACAGATCATGGACTATTTTATTTTATTGTTATGATTGTTTCAAAAGGGATATCATAGTCTATTTATTGTATTATGTTATTTAAAATACCATTTTTTAATGTAAAGAGGGGGGGAGGGGGGTGGGGGGGTGTCCTCTTAGAGGAAATCATGGGTTCAAATGGTTAGATTGGGAGATATGGAATTGGTAGTAATAAGAGTTTCAGTCATGTAGCGTCTCATACTCAGAAATTCAAACATTTTGATGGTTAGATCTTATATTTATGTTCTTTCGTTTTGTCTTATTTGAATGTAATGAGTATTTCTGCGATGCATTAATGTTCACACAAAGTCATCTATGATTATAGTGAAGAGTTTGTTGTCAATTACCTGTATTTGTAAATTATATTCAAATATACGTTTAAGGTTTTAAATGATATTTCGAACTTGGAAATCTTCTACACACAAGTGAACATATTGTTCACTTGTGTTTTGTGTTTCTCTCATTATTCCTCTTATATTATATTGTTAACTCATCTAATAATCAAAGTGAATGCCCTGGAATATGTGAGGTACTTCCCATCTTTTGAGATTTAGCTTATGATTTTTACCATATCCTTAACCTATCTGACCTATTTAATCCACCTATTTAAAACCAAACACATAAATCATTATCATTGTATTCAAGATGTGCTAGGAATGTTCCTCTTTGCAATCGAGAGCATCTTCTAGTGCTAACATATTTTGGTATTGTTTCCAGGGAAAAAAGACATGAAGAAATCATTCCCTGGGTTGTATGACAATGAATACAACTGGTTCTTGATGGTGAACGAGGATTGGTGACAGAAGTGACTGTGATATTTCACCTGACAACTCCATGAAGGAAATATTTTTTGGTGACTCCACTGATTTAGAATGTCGAAGGCCATGGATGTTATCTTAGCTCAGAGGTTTTCACCTTTTTTATTTCTCAGTTGTTCATGGTTTTCCAAATGATGTGTCTACTGTGAATGAATGGGGAGATTACCTTCTAAGGTTCAAAGGACATGATCACAGTCATCCTGCATAACACTTGATCGATTCCATCGATACATGCACCATCTTGATATTCATCATGAATATGTATTGTTGAATATGTTTATGCACTCCTTAGAAGTAGATGTGGGACAATGGCACTTCTCTTCCTCACTCTTGTATATCTTCCTTGAAAGAGTTTCATATAGAATTTAATTATCATTGTAGAAGATTTTTCCCTGTTGAATCTCTCTTTGAAGGTTTTTGTGTAGATGATCTAAAAATGAAGAAGACTTGTATTCTTGAAAATATTTGCAAGTTAAAATTATGTGTTAAAATGAAAATGGATCAACTTTGCAACACAACTTTAATAGGATTTACTCATTCAAGATGCATATAAACAGCAACATAATCAATGAACAGAAAACACATAACACAGCAAATGATAAAGGAGTTCACCCCTCTCTTGGGCTACATCTCCTGGTCCAGCTTCCAATGGATCATTTGTATTATTTTCTCAAAGTGCTCAAAAATTTGCTTTACAATGCTCAAAATGCCAAATAGACTGCTCCAATGGCTTCAGAACATCCAAAAACCCCTAGCTGGGCTTTTTCGACACCTCGTTTGGCCAAAAAAATGAAGTAGATAGGCTTCTTGGAAGTATCCCCTTCAAGCTTGTTGTCTCTGCATCTACAAAACGCACCTCTCTTGGCTCAACCTAGCCCACACGCAATTTAAAGAATAAAAACTTGGCATCGGGCGCAACCGCACAACCGGTCCAAATTGTCAAACAGTTACGCGTCGGCCTTTACTACCAAGGCCCGTGGGCACATGGTCGTCACATGACCGCGCGCTATAACACAACAGGGATTAAGTTTTAAAACCATTGATATAACCGTAAGGCTTACCCACGCACATATACGTTGGTCACATGTCATACCAAACCTCGCATATTCAAATGGTTATAACATATGTTACGGTGAGTCTAACCGTCGTATCACCGGTCGTATGCAATACAATATGTAACCACAGGTCGGGGCTTAGCCCCAGCCCGGTTCATGCCCCAACACATATTTATACAATGTTAAATACAATGCAACGCATATATATATCAAGTAGCATGTGCGGGCGCGCCGGTTGGGCGGCCTTTCCCAAATCTTTACCTTGCCCCGGAGGTCACGGGGTCGACTCCTGCCGAGTGTAAAGATTTTAACCAAAAAATAGGTGACATGTGGCGTCCATTGATTGGGCCACGTGTCTCCATCCCATTCACTGCCAACAAACCATGTCACATGCCAACTGTCTAATAACTTTCTTCCACATGTCGTACAGCCTACCACGTCATCGTCTGTACGGACTGTACAATCAGCATCCCTTTTTTTCATGTTTTCCATTTTGAATAGAACGCGATATCTCTCGCTCCCGACGTCTGTTTGAACCAAAAAAAGTTGCGTTGGGTTTGCAACGATGATGCCTACACTCTCGTTTGATTTGAAGTGATTCCGAGCACTTTGAAGTTTTGAGCAAAATTTGATCCCCCTGATCACACCTCCCCATTGGAAAGCTTTTGGACCTCCAAAAGACTATTTTCAGTCTATTTGAAGATGAGGGTATAGTTCCATCACTCTTCCAACCTCAATCCACTTGGCTTTGCTTGGATTTGTACCTTTAAGACCAACTCAAAGATACTCCACATTTCCTCATTTTGAAGTTCGCATTCTCTTGTCAAGGATAGTGTCTTCATGCAGTTCTGTAAGATATTCTGGGGAAAAATCATCTATAGAAGGAATTTGAATATGCTCTCCTTGATCATCAATCAACGGAGGCTCATACAATTTCAAATGCTCAACATTAACAATTGCATACATTTGCATATAAGGAGGCAAATCTAAGCGAAAAGCATTGTTACCAATCTTGTCGATAATCTTGAAAGGACCATATCGAATTGGTTTCAATGTTTTACCTTCTCCTTTAAGCCTCTCCTTACTGATGTAAATCCAAACTTCATCTCCAACTTGGAAACTATGATCAACACAATGTTGGTCATGTCTCGTCTTGTACTTGGCTTGACTCTTTTCCAACTGCTCTTGCACCATTTGATGTATCGACTGAATTTGTTCAATGAACTTTTCTGCCCTATCAATGTCATATTTACCATCGATAGAAATATCCTTCCCAAAGATAAAATCTAAAGGAGATTTGGGCAAATAGCCAAAACATGCTTCAAATGGAAACATTTGAGTTGAAGAGTGTTGAGCTCGATTGTACGCATGTTGAATGTAGTGTAAATGCTCATCCCAAAGTTTAGGATGCTTACTACAATAAGCACGAAGAATATGCACCACTGTTCGATTTACCACTTCTGTCTGACCATCTATTTGTGGATGAAAAACTATGCTCTTTTTAATTTTGGTGTCCATGAGTGCCCATAAACTCAACCAAAAACTTCCAACAAATCGAGAATCCCGATCAGAAATAATGGATTTAGGAAATCCAAAATGCACCCAAACATTTTGAAAGAATATTTGTGTCGTCTGTTCAGCTGTAACCTGATTTGTACAAGTCATCAAAATACACATTTTTCTAAATCGATCAACCACAACATAAAGATAATCATGATTTCGTCTAGACATAGGTAAACCTCCTACAAAGTCCATGGAAATGCTTTCCCAAGGACAAGAAGGAACTGGAAGTGGAGTATACAAACCCAACTTTTGATTGCTAGGTTTACTTGTGGTGCATAAAAAACATCCTCGAACATATCTTGAAACACTTTCATTCATTTTAGGCCAGTAGTAGTATCTTTTCAAATTAGCCATTGTCTTGCCTACACCAAAATGACCAGCAATAAGAGAAGAATGTGCTTCTCTTATAATGTTGATTCTTTCCCCCTGTGGAATACATAACTTGCCAAGATGATACAAAATATTATCATGCACATGGTAATCCAATTCCTCAACATGGTTAGAATGACACAAAGTTTCATATACTTTTTTAAAATCAGTATCCAAAGCATATTACTCAACATAACTTTCATGCATGATAGGATTATGCTTAAGAATAATTGAAGCACTAATAATAGGCCTTGAAAGCATATCAATGACTTTGTTATAAATGCCCTTCTTATACATGATGACCAAGTGGAACTGTTGAAGAAAACCCATCCATCTGAAGTGCCTAGCTTGTTGTAGCTTTGTTTGTGATTGTAAGTATTGCAATGGTTGATGATCGGTGTGAACAATGGTTTCTTTCCCCAACAAATAATGTTTCCATTTTTTCACACTTTGTACCAATGCATACAATTCCTTATCATAAGTAGGATAGTTAATCACGACACCATTAAAAGTCTGAGAATGAAAACAAATGGGCTTACCATGCTGTAACAAAAGTGCTCCCATTGCATAATTGCTTGCATCTTTTTGGATTTCAAAAGGTTGTCTTAAATTTGGAAGTGCAAGAACTGGCGTTGAACTGATCTTCTCTTTCAAAGTATCAAAAGCCTTATGTTGCTTGCCTCCCCATTGAAAAACTTTCTTGACACTTGTCACTGCATGTAATGGA
>ML781319.1:731381-771347 GCA_009831015.1 Picea engelmannii | reverse complement strand
GAAGGGTTGGAGCCTTCACCTTGCAACCTTGTATTCCTTTCTATCAAGATCTTCATCATCTCTCTCATTTCCATGACATCTTTTCTGAGATCTTCATCTTCTGCAGGAACATGTTCATGACTCTCTTCATGAGCCATACTTGGCGAATGCCTCCTTGAAACTTGCAGTGATGGTATTTGCTTCCTCCTTGAAGGATGAGAACTTGGCTCTACAAGTTCACCTTCTCCTCTTATGAGTTTCAACCTTGTCAGCATCAGAAAACAAAACACTTGCAAATAATCAAGTCTTCAAAAATCTATGCTCTGATACCAAATTGATCTAAAAATGAAGAAGACTTGTATTCTTGAAAATATTTGCAAGTTAAATTTATGTGTTAAAATGCAAATGGATCAACTTTGCAACACAACTTTAATAGGATTTACTCATTCAAGATGCATATAAACAGTATCATAATCAATGAACAGAAAACACATAGCACAACAAATGATAAAGGAGTTCACCCCTCTCTTGGGCTACATGTCCTGGTCCAGCTTCCAATGGATCATTTGTATTATTTGCTCAAAGTGCTCAAAAATGTGCTTTACAATTCTCAAAATGCCAAATAGACTGCTCCAATGGCTTCAGAACGTCCAAAAACCCCTAGCTGGGCTTTTTCGGCACCTCGTTTGGCCAAAAAAATGAAGTAGATAGGCTTCCTGGAAGTCTCCCCTTCAAGCTTGTTGTCTCTGCATCTACAAAACGCACCTCTCTTGGCTCAACCTAGCCCACACGCAATTTAAAGTGTAAAAACTTGGCACCGAGTGCAACCGCACAACCGGTCCAAACTGTCGAACAGTTACGCACCGACCTTAACTACCAAGGCTCGTGGGTACATGGTCGTCATATGACCGTGCGCTATAACACAACAGGGCTTAAGTTTTAAAACCGTTGATATAACTGTAAGGCTTATCCGCATGCATATACGTTGGTCACATGTCATACCAAACCATACATATTCAAACGGTTATAACATATGTTACGATGGGTCTAACTGCCGTAGCATCGGTCGTATGCAATACAATATGTAACCACAGGTTGGGGCTTAGCCCCGGCCTGGTTCATGCCCCAACACATATTTATACGATGTTAAATACAATGCAACGCATATATATATCAAGTAACATGTGCGGGCGCGCCGGTTGGGCGGCCTTTCCCAAAGCTTTACCTTGCCCTGGAGGTCACGGGGTTGACTCCTGCCGAGTGCAAAGATTTTAACCAACAAACAGGTGACACGTGGTGGCCATTGATTGGGCCACGTGTCGCCATCCCATTCACTGCCAAAAAACCATGTCACATGCCAACTATCCAATAACTGTCTGCCATGTATCATACGGCCTGCCACATCATCGTATGTACGGACTGTACGGACTGTATAGTCAGCATCCCTTTTTTTTTTGTTTGCCATTTTGAGCAGAACGCGATATCTCTCACTCCCGACGTCCGTTTGAACCCAAACGAGTTGTGTTGGGTTCGCAACGATGAGGCCTACGCTCTCGTTCGATTTGAAGTGATTACAAGCACTTTGAATTTTTGAGCAAAATTTGATCCCCCTGATCAATAGAATTTAAATTGTATATTCAAGAAGATGAGTCTTCTAGTAATATAGATGGAAGAAAATTTAATGATGAAGAGGTGGAGGAACATTCAATATTACATCAATCTTTTTCTAGTTCTTCTTTCTGAGAGGAAGTTTTGTTGGAGAATAATTTTGAAGATAAATCTCCTTACAACCATATTGCAGAAAAGTTTGACATTGTATTAGATCTTCCTAATAGTGTTTGCTATGATGCATTTTTTGTTCAAAACTTCAATGAAGATCGACTCATATTTGATGAGTATTTAGATGATTCTAAGGAGAATTTTTCTGCATCAACACATGTGGAATTCTTTAAGCATGTGTATGACAAATATGCATCTAATTCATTGGAGGGTAGTGGGGAAAATGAAGAGGCAATTCAACAGAAACAAGATATCGTTGAGCATGTTATTCCTACTCTTGGAATTGATGAAACTATATTGTAGCCTCTCAATTCTCATGATAATATTGTTGTTTTCCATGTTGCCAAAGAACTTTTTTCCCAAGAAAGTTATCAATGGGTTCAAGAGAGTTTTATTTCCCTTGATCATTATAAAACAAGTTGTATTCATGAATTGTTACAGGGAGGACAAATGGAACACATTCTTGATGATGAAAGAATTTTCAGTTAGTTCCTTGGTTTCCTAAATCAACTGGAATTCTGTCATATTATTCACGATCCCATAGCCTTATACATGGAGTCAAATTTTTTAGAGGTTTCCAGTGTTGCAGCATTTGGTATGCAAACAAATTGCAATAATAATTATAAGATGCATATTACATTTCTACCGCAACAATTTCATTATTCATGCACTCTTTCATTCTTCTGCCAGCATTAATATTATTTTGTCAGTGAAATGTGTTCTTGGTTACATTGGAAGTTTGTCTACACACGATCAAATTATTTTCCACTGAGAATAAGCTCGGAGTTCAATAATTTAGTTTTATTTTTCAAGTTTTTTGGTGTTTTATAGATCATATGGTTAATAATGACTCCATAACCCAATGGAAAGCAAGCACTGGTATGGTTTATTTTTTATGGCAGGAACAGTCTAGGTGTGCAGAACGCTAGATTTCAATTGCAGAGAAGGGTTATAGATTGCATAGATTAAATATATTTTCACTTGTTATGTTGTTCTTGTTGATGACTATAGCCAATAAAAAGTTCAAATTAAATATGTGCGAGACTTGGCATGATGAAGAATGCCTCCCTAGATGAGAGGGAATGTTGATGATTGCATCTATGTAGGACATTCTCCAGCTTACAAACCTGAGAGATGTTGATGATTGCAGCTATGTGAGATATTCTCCAGCTTACAAACCTGAGAGAAAGCCCCTGAGAGGGGTGTGTGGTTCCTATATGAGATAGAGTTGGAATGTAGAGATGGCCTCCTCCTTATAGAGAGTTGAGAAGAAATCCAAATGATCCCCCTGTGTGATGCAGTGAGAAATGAGATATGTTGAGTTGGACGTGCCTATGGCTGAGCACAAAGTGAACGTGTGAAATCCCAAAGTGTTGGGTGCATCGTCATGAGAATAGAAATGAAGATGATGTATTAGAATCCTCTGAACAGAAGAGTTGATGAGAAAATCCAGATGACTCTCTTGTGTAATGTAGTGGGAAAGAAGATCTATTGAGTGGACGTACCTATGGATGAGCACAGGTGAACGTGATCCTAGTGGTTGAGCACTAGTGAAGAAGTGGTTCTTCTATGTAATGAAGTGAGACAGAGATATGGGTGTGCCCCTAGTGGATGAGCACTAGTGGGTGTACAAGATGCCTTTCTATATTGTTCAAGAGGCAGACCTTCTTGTAACCCTAATTTTAATGTAAAGGGTATAGGTCGGCCCCACCTTAATGTAATTGTTAATTAATAATTAATCTGGTCAATATTAATTATATTATGAGATAGAGAGGTCGGCTATGTTGTGCCAATAGACACTTTTGTTGACAGGTTCAGTTTAGTATAAGTAAAGGTAAATTCCCCATTGAGGATACATATCTTTTGTATGAGTTTGGAAATTTCAGAAAGTACACCTTCTTGGGAAAAGTGTGCACCTCTCTTGGGCGCTAGTCTTCTAAGGTTTGATCACCCTATTGTATGCTAGGTTTCATTGGTGGTGAAGGTATTTCTCTTGAAGAATATGGCAAAGGATTTTGGCTGGGTTTTCTTCCCTTGTTGAGAAGGGTTTCCCAGGATGCTTCTTGTGTTCTCGTGCATGGTGTTTCTTCTTGTGATCTTGGTTGCTGCAACATTATTGGTTATGGTTAAGTTAAATGATAAAATGGAATGAAATTCATGCTTAACCTTTCTTATTGAAAAATAAACATGGTATCAGAGCATAGGTCTTGAAGAACCAATTGCAAAAACAACTTTCAGACATCCTCTCTCTCTTCTATAGAAACCGTACGACCCTCCTAGGGTTCCTAGAAAATACGTACGACCTGCTCTTCTAGAGGTTTTAAACACTTGGTGCTTGGATGTTGAGGATAAAAAGGGCATAGAAGTGTACGACATCCTTCAGCACACCTCCATCAAGCTTCAAATCAAAATTCTGAGCATTTTGAAATTTTGGCCCTAGGGTTTCGCTAATTTCTACAGAAATTTTAGTATTAGGGTTTTTGCAACTCATTGAAGGAGCTCTTCAGGTCACTAGTGTTCTCCTATCTTTCAAAGGCTTATTTTTGGAAGTCATAAGTCCAACAAAACCTAAAAGGCTAGCCTAGCCTAGCCATTAGGTTTTCTATCCCAGTTGACAAAGGGCTGTGAAGAATCTAAAATTATGATGAACGAAAAATATGATGGAAGACAAGCTTGATGGATCAAGTAACTTAAAGTTCCTAGAAGACAATACTTCAAAGGAAGAATTATTGTGGGTGATACAAAAAGGTATCACTGTGACATACCTCCTTCATGAATATGTCAGAGCACAGAGATCAGACATGTGCCATTGGAGAAATCATATCATCACCCTCAAGTATCCACTTGTATATATATTATGTCTATCATTGTCATGAGGGTAATTGAAGGATGAAGGAACCTTTTTTTGTTGAAGTCTTGGATCCAGAGGGATCCCAGTTCATTCAGAGGAACAACACACTGGAAGTGAAGACTCCAGGTTTGATTATTGTAAGTGTCATTCCTCTAACCTATATTTCTAAAGTTTGCTACATTACAAGTAGGTGTTGTAGTTGTGACAACAATCCTTAAATTGTTTTGATTCTAGAGATGTACTCATTAGGATATATTCTTGTTTTGGTTCCTCTTGGTTTCTTGTTCTAGACAGGTTAAGAACAAAAGAAGATGCTTAGCCTTCAGAGGGAGTCACTTGACTCAGAGGGAGTAAAAACTATTTAGGAAAGAGGAAGAATAGAACCATCCTTGAAACAATCAATGCAATAATGCATGATCAGAATCTTTCTATGATTCCATGGGAAAAATCATGCATGACATAGTATATGTTTAGAACAAGAGGCTTCACCAGAATTTGAAAAACATAACTCCCAAAATCTTCACTGGAGTGAAGCCTGAGTTTGAACACTTCAGGATATTTGGGTGCCCAATGTATTTTCATGTACCCAAAGAGAATAATTCCAAGCTATACCCTTCAGAGAGAAAGGATACATATATGGGATAAATAGTGAATCATTGAATACATTCCAGACCTACATCCCTGGTCAGAGAAATATTGAGACAAGCGGAGGTGTTTTCCTTGAAGAAGAGATAACCTTTCAAAGATCCAAAGAATGTCAGATGGAGATTGACAGTGAGACAATACCTTCTCCCCCTTCATCATTTCAGAGGGAGACAGACATTATTACAGTTGATCTAGTTGTTCTAGTTGATATGTCCAAGAGATATTGTAGTAGGGAATAAAAGGCATGCCTAGGCTCACTCTATAGGAAGCAAAGAAACATACAATTCCTTCAAGGCACGTCCCGGGAAATCAAAAGATATTTTTGAGTTATCCTTCAGTCATGAGCCACTTCATCAATTTTGAGCCTCCTTGTCTTAGAGAAGCAGCAGGAGAACATGTATGGCAAGATGCCATAACAAAATAATACAATTATATCTTAAAAGAATGATGCTCAAGATATTGTTCAGATACCAGAAGGGAAGTTTGTGGTAACTTCAAAGTAGATCTATAAGATCAAACATGCAGCTGATGGAAGTGTCAAGAAATACAAAGAAAGATCTATAGGCAAAGGATTCTCACAAACAGAGGGAGTTGTCTATGATGAGACACTTGATCCAGTAAGCCTAATACACTTTCATCTATACTACCATCCATGAGTTGGAAACTATATCAAATGGATGTATTCTTGATGATTTTGGGTTTCAGCAAGAGTATTGTTGATTCAAACCTATATTATTACAGTGTTGGTGACGAGAGCTTGATTTTGATGACTTATTCAGAAAGCCTTGTTGGATACAAATTAGCTTTGACTTCTGATTTCAAGATGAAGGATATGAGTATGATGCACTACTTCTTGGATAAGAAGTATGATAGAGGACCGATGAGATTTTCCTGAGTCAAGGAAAATATACAGTGGGAATATTAATGAAGTTCAGTATGACAGAATGCAAAACCACCATGATGGATTTTAAGAAAATGAATGATGACGATTCAGACAAGATTAATCCACATCTGATTGGATCAATGATGTATCTGGTTAACACAAGATCAAATTCATGCTATTCAATGAATGTACTTAGTCAATCCATGAGTCAGTCGAGACAGACTCACTGGATAGCAGTAAGGCATGTATTGAGATATATATGACGCACAGTTGGATATGGCATGAGATATGCCTCCAGTGTGAACTTGAGTTTGTTGGATATGTCGATATAGATTGAGCAGAGAGTACAGTGGAGCGGAAGATCACATTCGGTTGTTATCTTACTGTGAAGTTTTGCATGATTTCCTGATGCAACAAGAAACAAAACTCTATGGCCTTGAGTACCACAGAAGCAGAGTATATAGCATCAAATGTGAAAATCCATATGGCTTCACAAGCTTTTGACAGATTTACTTGACCATGAGATGGATGCTATGATGATAACCAAGAGTCGTGTGTAAATCTCTTTGAGAACCCAGTGTTTCCTAATGGATCGAAACACGATGAGATGAAATATCCTCATATCATAGATATGATGCAGAGGAAAATAGTACACATGCAGTACCTATCTACACATGACCAGATTGCAAACATATTCACCAAATTAACTTGGTGAAGAATACCTCCCTAGTTGAGAGGGAGTGTTGATGACTACAACCAAGAAAAAGTTCAAAGTACATCCATATGAGACTTGGCATGATGAAGAATGTCTCCCTAGTTGAGAGGGAGTGTTGATGATTGCAACTATGTGAGACATTCTCCAGCTTACAAACCTGAGAGATGTTGATGATTGCAACTATGTGAGGTATTCACCAGCTTACAAACTTGAGAGAAATCCCCTGAGAGGGGTGTGTGGTTCCTATCTGAGACAGAGCTGGAACGTAGAGATGGCCTCCTCCTTACAGATATTTGAGAAGAACTCCAAATGATTCTCCTATGTAACGCAGTGAGAAATGATATCTACTGAGTTGGACGTGCATGTGCCTGAGCACAAGGTGAACAAGTGAAATCCCAAAGTGTTGGGTGCATCGCCATGAGAACAAAAATGAAGATGATGTATTAGCCTCCTCTGAGAAGAAGAGTTGATGAGAAACTCCATATGACTCTCATGTGTAATGCAGTGGGAAAGAAGATATGTTGAATGGACGTGCCTGTAGACGAGAACACGTGAACGTGCTCCTAGTGGCTGAGTACTAGTGAAGAAGTGGTTCTTCTATGTAATGCAGTGAGCCGGAGATATGGACATCCCTATGGATGTGCCCCTAGTGGATGAGAATTAGTGGGTGTACAAGATCCCTTACTATATTGTTCAAGAGTCAGACCTGCTTGTAACCCTAATTGTAATGTAAAGGGTACAGGTCGGCCCCACCTTAATGTAATTGTTAATTAATAATTAATCTGGTCAATATTAATTATATAATGAGATAGAGAGGTCGGCCCTATTTTTCCAATAGACACTTGTGTTGATAGGTTCACTTTAGTATAAGTAAAGGTAAATTCCCCATTGAGGAAACATATCTTTTGTATGAGTTTGGAAATTTCAGCAAGTACACCTTCTTGGGAAAAGTGTGCACCTCTCTTGGGCGCTAGTCTTCTAGGGTTTGAGCACCCTCTTGTGTGCTAGGTTTCATTGGTGGTGAAGGTTATTCTCTTGAAGAATATAACAAAGGATTTTGGTTGGGTTTTCTGCCCTTGTTGAGAAGGGTTTCCCAGGATACTTCTTGTGTTCTTGTGCATGGTGTTTCTTCTTGTGATCTTGGTTGCTGCAACATTATTGGTTATGGTTAAGTTAAATACTAAAATGGAATGACCTTCATGGTTAACCTTACTTATTGAAAAATCAACAGTTCTTTGGTGCCTTGCAGGGAGGATACCATCCCCAAGTGGAGCCAATGTTAGTACATATATCTGGAGGCTTAAAATTTTGAGTTGTGTGCCAAGTTCCGACAACACATGTGAAAAAGACAAGCACGCTACCGAAAGCAACATATTTTTGTAGTGCATATTCTTGCAACGCATGCATAGAAAAAAATTGCTAAAAAACCGGTCAAATTTTTTCCATCTTTTCCAGTCTTAAATCCTTACATCATCTTGCATAAGAATCTCATTGCCACAAACCTCCTTTTTGGTTAATGTCTCTAGCATTTTATCTTTTTGTTCACATTTGAAAATGCCACGAGGTCTTATTTAATTTTTCAAATCCTTATCCATTGTGCAAACTTTGCCTTTGCCATTTTGTTTTCAAAACCAAAATATTTTAAAAATAAAAATAAATATAAAAATATATTGTTTTAAAAAACTATTTGATTACATCATCTTGCATAAGAATCTCATTGCCACAAACACAAACCAGAATCTCATTGCCACAAACACAAACCTCCTTTCTAGTTAATGTCTCTAGAATTTTATGTTTTTGTTCACATTTGAAAATGCCACGAGTTCTTATTTAGTTTGTCAAATCCTTATCCATCGTGCAAGCTTTGCCTTTGCCATTTTGTTTTCAAAACCAAACTATTTTAAAATTAAAAATAAATATAAAAATATATTATTTTAAAAAACTATTTGATATGTTTTTAAATAATATTTCATGTTCTTTTTATGAAAAGTGGCTTTGATTAAATATTTGATATGGTTTTTAAATAATATTTTATGTTATTTTTATGAAAAATGGCTTTGATTAAATATTTGATATGGTTTTTAAATAATATTTTATGTTATTTTTATCCAAACTATTTTAAAATTAAAAATAAATAGAAAAATATATTATTTAAAAAAACTATTTGATATGTTTTTAAATAATATTTTATGTTATTTTTATGAAAAGTGGCTTTGATTAAATATTTGATATGGTTTTTAAATAATATTTTATGAAAAGTGGCTTTGATTAAAAATTTTGGTTTTTAGCACAAGTTCCAAAGCTACCAAGAATCGACCAACATGGAATTCAAATTCGGCGCACATACAAATGGAACTAAGGAATATCCCAATGGAGGATTATGATAAAACAACTACACGTAAATATTGGAAATAAGAGGTAATCTAAAGTGTTGGATGTACCGTGTCTTTGTGCATGTGGGATATTCCCACTGCACAAACAAATTAAAAATACATAAGTTTTCAACCCGAGTCCAGGTATCAAGGTAAACTTGCAGATGTCAACAAAGAAAGCCCTAGGATGCCAAGCATCAGGAGTATTCAAACCTGAAACCAAGTGTCAAATGTGTCAAAGGTAAGATTCCCACGCTGAGGTTTGAACCAAACGTCAAGAAAGAGAGCTCATGGCTCGAAACCCTCCATAAATTGTGCATTATAATATGCACAGGTGTCAAGCCAAGTTTCAGTGGAGATCAGGCACACAAGAGAGCCAAAGTAGTAGAGCACATCCAACCCATGCTTAGGAAAGTAATGGAGTCCTTCAAAGGGAAGAAGGGGAAGAAAAACTTATGCATTGTATAGAGAAAGTGGTGTCTACAAATGATATTGTCAGCAAACTATGGAGGCGTTGGCTTCTGCATAGTCATTTATGTTTCTTTCTCTTATAAGTTTTCTCAGATTTCATGTTTTTGGGAATTTGGCCATTCAAGCTTATCTTATATGTACGGAGAATGAGTTTGATAGACTGTTCTTTGGAAGAGCAGATTACCAAGACATTGCAAATTGGAGAAAGAATCGTAGTATGAAAATGAGTGGTTCTAAGAAACCTTTGGGTCGTTTGCAGAGGTATTCATCGGAATACTTCCAAACCTTTATGTTCCTCTAGATGATTTTGAATTCAGTATTGCAACAACAAAAATCTATAATTCATAATGATCCTCTACGATTTTAATGTTGAGGAAATGATTGATAGCTTTGTCCACCCAGATAAAAGACATGCCAAATATGAAGTGTGGATAGTTGGATCAAGTGGATGGATAAAATCATATATTATATGAATAAGGAGTGGGTTAACTCAGGAGCAATCTTCCCTTCCAAGTTATTTTTTTGGCAAGTTTTTCGGTGGTGTGGTTTTAAATTTCTGGCCAATTCAGAACTTTGGTCGATTTTCTAAGCATCTGGGTTGGTTTAAAATGAGACAAAACCTTGGGGGTAAGGTTTTGAAATGCATAGAACTTTTATCCATGCAAAACTCAGACTACTCCTGAAAATCTGGTCGGATTCAGGCCCATTTTTTTCCTGAAAAACAAGTTTGTTTGCTCCCTAGTTAAGTGACGTTAATGTGTTTTATTCAACCCTAAGAAAAATATGCATTCATGGAAATTTGGCGAGATGATTTTTCCCCTATGAAGACTATTCAAATGCTTATTGGACAAGACATTTCACGAGTTGAATGGCTCTGAAAGATTATGAGAGAAACTTCTCAGGGTTTCTACATGAAATTGTAACTTTTGGAGGTAGAAATAAGAAAGGGATTAACATCGATTCTTTAGAGGATGCAATGGTCTATATAAAACCTTACATTGGGTGCTTCTGGATTTTCCTTTCCATAAATAAGTAGGATGTTGAAGAAAGGATTGAAGGATTCTACAGTAAAAATGAGATCATCATTGTCGAAGAAATAATGGAAGGTGACAAGGACGAGTCTGCAAAATCTCTTGAATATAAGAAAGAGTTGGATAGAACTATTGTTCCTTTTTATTTTACTTGTGAGAAAATTTCTATTAACAAGAACTTCAAGTAGTCCAGTTATGAAAACAAACTTTCAATGTTAGATGACCCAAAGATAATATGGTACCATAAATCATTTCAGATAAGAAGAAAACATTTGTGGATCAAATCTCAGTTAATGAGCACCCCAAGGCATAGAATCAGTAGTCAAGAATTAGTTCCAGATATGATGGAGGAGAGTGGTAGTCAAAAGATTACTTTCTTGTTCAAATTGAGCTCAGTATTTTTAGGCAACAAATCAACCAAAGATTCAAGGTAGTGGATAAAACTTCACATTTAAATAAAAATTGGCAAATCAAAATCCCAGATTTAATAAATAGACAAGTTCATATCATATTATTTCAGCTACATGTGGCATATCAAGTGGCAAGATGACTCCATAACAAAGATTGGAAGGCATTCAACTTCAACTGTCCCAAATTTCTTGCAAATAGACGATGGATTGTTTTATTTTATTGTTATGATTATTTCCTAAGAGATAGCATAGTCTATTTATTGCAATATGTTATTTAACATACCATTTTTGAATGTAAAGAGTGGGGGGTCTTCCTCTTTGAGGAAAGCATAGGTTCAAATGGTCATATTGGGAGATATGGAATTGGTAGTAATAAGAGCTTCATTCTTGTAGCATCTCATACTCAGGAATTCAAACATTTTGATGGTTAGATCATGTATTTATATTATTTTTTTTTTCTTATTTGAATGTAATGAGTATTTTTGCAATGTAGTAATGTTCACATAGAGTGAGATACGATTATAGTGAAGACTTTGTTGTCAATTACCTATCTTTGTAAATTATATTCAGATATATGTTTCAGGTTTTAAATGATATTTGGAACTTGGAAATCTTTTGCACACAAGTGAACATATTATTCACTTTTGTTTTGTGTTTCTCTCGTCATTCCTCCTATATCCTATTGTTAATTCGTCTAATCATCAAAGTGAATTCCATTGACTATGTGAGGTACTTCCCATCTTTTGAGATTTAGTTGATGAGTTTTACTAGATCCTTAACATATTTGACCTATTTAATCCACCTATTTAAAATCAAACACATAAATCATTATCATTTTATTCAAGATGTTCTAGGCATTCTCCTCTTTGTAGTTGAGAGCATATTATAGTGCTAACAGAAGCCAGAAGCCATAATCAGTTCAAAAACAAAATTTTGCACTAGGTTTAACATGTGTGGAGAGGGTGTGAGTCTCATCATGTATATTGTAAAGATTGGGTAGTAGGGTTGTCTCATGAATGCCACATGTCTCATCAAATTGATGGTACTTTCTATTTAATGAATGCAATTTCTTAAGTTACGACTTGATAAAGTAACGAGGCATTAACCCTTATAACCCTAGTTTTTAACCTTATGGACTCATTAGCAAGTGTGTTGTCTTTGTAATTATTATCCCTTAGAACCCAGAATAAGTTTATTTTATGGAACCTAGATGCTTCTTGAGAAATATTGGCCAAAATTGATCCTATTTTTCAATTGGTAGGGTGAGAGGTTTTATGCATTCACTGCATGAGTACATTGGAGTTACCTACTACTATGATAGAGATTATATTATGATCCAATTAGAGTTTCAGTCTTTCCATTAATGCATAGGCCTCTTCTTGATTATTGGTAGATATTCCAAGGCCCCAAACATAGGATACTTCTTCTTTTCTTAGATATCATAGAGTATCCCCCCACACTTGCTACCCCTTATGAATCCCCTAATGTTGTGGACAACATTCAATTCCTTTCTACATAGGAAGCAAGTTTTTCTTTAGAAGACATAGAGTTTGGGGTTAAGTGGCTTGCAAAAGGGAAATATAATGAGATCAAAGGCTACCAAGTAGAAATCCTAAAATATGGAGGGCATATCCTCATCCCTTACAGTGATAATCTCCTTCAATTTAGCAATTAGGTAGGCATGGATGATTTTAGGGGCTAAATTTTGCTCATGGGCTAATTTTCCATGGTTTTTCCAAAAAAACGATTCGCTATTCTAAAAATGATTCACCCAAATTCTATAGGATAAAATTATTTCACCTTAAAAATCGCCAAAATTTTATACAAACTATATAAAATCCTTATAAATTTGAATATTTTTACAAAAATATCGCCAAACATTTTATAGTTGGCAGATGAATGATTAGTAAGATTCACCAAGCTTTCTACATTTTAAAATAAATTTCCATCCTTAAAAT
The DNA here is from genome assembly GCA_009831015.1 of Picea engelmannii. Classification (NCBI taxonomy): domain Eukaryota; kingdom Viridiplantae; phylum Streptophyta; class Pinopsida; order Pinales; family Pinaceae; genus Picea; species Picea engelmannii. The sequence goes on along the minus strand of ML781319.1, from coordinate 758,253 downwards.
CATCCTTGTAGGTAGGGTTTCCCTAAACCCTATAATCAAAATGTCATTGTTCCTATTTTTGAAAGAGGGGATAAAAAAATCCATCTAATTATAGGACCATTATGATTATTCCTCTTTTATCCAAGTTCTTTGGAATTATTCTGGAAAATAAGATCAACATATGACTAGAAATCCATGGAAAAGGAGTTAAAGGCCAAGATGGATTCAAGAGTTACAATTAAACTATATACCACCTTGTTACACTTAGGATCATTGTAGAGTATCAAAATAATAAAATAACTCTCTTGTGTTGCTTCATTCACTTTAGAAAACCATTTGAGGAAATACCCAGCACTAACCTTTGGAATAGATTAGAAGAGATAAAAGTTCATTTCGAATTGATATCTACTATGATAAGGTTGTACAATAATGTTAATGCCAAGTTTAGAAACACTAACGGTTGGTTGGAATAAATTAATTATAATATAGGAGTTAAGCAAGATTGTTTCCTGTCCCCTACCCTTTTTGGAATGTCCATCAAAATATTAAAGGGTTTCTTAGAGGAAGCAATATGTATCAACATGTCTCTAGTTGGAATAGTCATCATCCTTATTTCTTATCCCAATGATATTGTTCTTATGGAAACAATTTCATATGATCTCAATAAGCAACTAAATATTCTCAAGGATTTTACCTCTGTTATGGGTATACCCGTTAACACTGACAAACCAAAGGTTATGATAATCGAATTCAAAAATATGAATTATGCTAATTTCATGTATGAAAATAAAAACTTGGAGAAAGTACTTCATTCAAATACTCAAAATTGATCTGAATCACAAGCGTGATTGGAACTATAAAATTGATAAAAATAATAAATGGATGGTGGAAAGCTTATTATGGACTCGAAAACAATTGTAAAATAGTGGACCTTTAGCTCTGGCATAAGAATAAACTCCTCTTTGAGACTCTTGTAACTTATGTTATCTTATATGGTGGTGAAGTTTAGGATTGTGACATGTCTCTATAGAATTGTGGAGAAAGATAGAGCAAATCCAAAAACATTTTATACCTTATAATCTTAAAATTAAAGAAAATACACCATATCATATCATCCTCATAGAAGAGAGTCTTTCTCCTAATGAGAGAATGACTATGACTAGGTATGTAATGTACAATAAAAAGATAAACAAAATGGAATAAAATAGACTTTCTAAGGTTTCCTTGAAATCTATTCAAAGCCACCTACAACTCAAGTGGGATTGGAATAAAGATGCCAAGTCTTGTGGTATGGAGGAAGGGGTCACTCTACAATATAATGATAACATAAAAAATATCACGACATCTAAATTTAAGGAGAAATTGTGGTACGATAAATAAGGAGAGAATAAGAGTAAATTAAGATATTGCAAGGAGGTGAACAACCCTAATATAGAAGATGAAAAGTATATTTCTATTTTAACTACCATAAAGAACAAAATCAACACTTCTAAAATAAGAACAAATTATCATGAAATCCATAGTAAAACATGGCATTGGATGATTCCTAAAATGTCATGGGATAAAATAATTTTTCATATTTCAAGATACTAAGAGGTTTGAATATGAAAAACATTTTATCTTATAATGTTTAGCATACACCCACATTATATCTCAATTCCAAAATATTTGTTACAACATTGACCTTCTTGATCTAGGTGGATATTGGTGGCCACCCAGCTATTCCAACTAGCTCCTCCTGACAGTGTTTAGCTCATCACATTCTTTTGTACTTCTTTGTAATTTTGGGTTCTACAATTCTGGGGATTTATGAAGCCCTACACATCTTCCAGGAGGAGACCAGTGGCCTCCCACCTAATCCAACTGAATTATTTTGGATGTTTTCATGTCAGCACATCTATATGTACTTTCATGGCCATTTTGGGGCCCTAAAAAGTCATTTTTTGGCTTGCCACAGTCAAATTGTAGACAAAGTCAAATTTTGAATACATAATGTGTAGTTATCAAAAATACCTTTCCAACGAGCTATCACACGCCTAAAGAGGATGTTGTATGCAAAATTTACAACCCTGGGAAGTTGAGGTACCAACTTACCCATAGGGGCCCACATGAATTTTGGCGTTTCACCTCCTAGGATTAGGTTTTTGGATGTATAGGGTTTTGGAATTTATGAGTAATATTAAAAATGCCTCTAGAGCCTCATTGCAATTGTTCTTCTCAGACGGATGCGTGTAGAAACCACATCTCTTCTCAGAGATAGCTACCACCATTCAAGCAAGTTGTTTCAGTTCTGCAGTTTTACAATTTCAACCTATTTCATTTATTAAATAGAGGATATTGTTCACTGGATATATGTGTTGTTCTCCATATCTCTGTGTTTATTTTATTCAGTCTCTTAATCATTTTGTTCCACTCCTCAATCTAGATCAGTGGTATCAGAGCGGTCCGCTCTTCATTTATTTTTCTCTATGCATGTCCTCGACAAGATCTGGGTACAAGAAGTTGGGAATCGAGCCAATTGATCCTTTGTAAGATCGGTTGTGTCAAGCCCAACAACAACCCATGGGGGACGAAAAAAAATATGATGGAGTAGGAGATCCTTTTAAAATGTTGCTCAAGGAATCTCTTGTGCAACAAAGGAACTGAATGATGGACAAATTTGCATAGATCCTTCGGTGGCTACCCACGGGAGAAGCATCTTATTCATCAAGAGGCCATGCAATCCCATTCAAGGTACATGAAAATTTTGATATTCCATTATTTGAAGCACTAATAGATGTGGATGTTGTAGATAAATGGTTGAATCTACTCTAAGGGTAATTTCTGGTCCACAATTTTTCCAATAGGGAAAATATAACATTTGCACTCCTCAAGGCCATCCCCCATGTTAAGGACTAGTGGGATACTTACTATGGGAAAAGGGCCATAGAGGAATTTGAAATATTTGTGGTTGACCCTACATGGGATTCCTTCCGAGATTCCATTAAAGAACAATACTACCATATTGGAAGCTATGAGGACCAGTGCACCAGATGGACCACCCTACGTCAAGAAAGGGACTAGACAGTACCATATTTCACCAATATTTTCCATACCCCACGCACCAAATTGGTTATCAAAGACTCTGAGAAACATCTCATGCTCAAATATTGCGGTTGTTTGCATAGAACATTCAAACAAAAATTGAGTTTCTGGACATCGCATCATTGGATACAACTTATAGATATGTTGTCAAGATCGAGAAAAAATTTAAGCAGAAGAGGCAAGAGTTTGGATCTGCAAATTCCTCACAGCCGAAGTAGGGAAAATTCAGCCCCAACCCACATAAAAAGGGATAGAGCAAAGATTTCCACTCTCGGGACAACCAATCCAAGCCATAAAACAATAATGGAAATGAGAAGACAAAGAAGGACACGGAAAAATGTTGTGAATACCATAAAATCCCTTGGCACAACACAGAAGAATGTCGCTCCAAGTAGTCACTCGTGGCCGAGCTAAAGGATTTTGAGTTAGAGGTCGATTCTGACTCCAAATCAAATCTATAAGGAGGGAAGCATATTATCGATGTTGAACTCAGTGTAACTATCACTACTACCAAAGTCCAGCCAAGCGAACCAGGAGAACCAGAGGAAGGGAAATGCCTCTTTCACTCATAGATGTGGGTAAAGGGGGCTTCGCTTCATTTCATTGTCTATAGTGGCAGTAAGAAGAAACTGATCTCATAGGAGGTCATCAAGCGGCTAGATCTGCTGATGACACCTCACCCACAACCCTACACCATCATTTGGCTTTGCCAAGGAAGAGATCTCTTGTCAACCAACAGTGTCGTATTCCCTATGGAATCAAGCCTTTCAAAGATGAGGTATTATGTGATATTTCTCCCCTTGAATTTTTTGATGTTCTTTTAGGACAACCATATTTGTGGAAGAATCATGTTGTGTATGATTCTAGACCCCACAATGTTATTATTACTTTGGGTAGACAATTGTATAGGATACTAGAGGTAGCGCCACCTACCACTATTTCTTTAATCTCTACTATGCAATGCAGTAAGGTAATTTCACATAGCAGGAAGTTTGTCTTCTTTGTGATCCATGCTCACAGTAAGCAGAAGGTTGTCACCACATCTGTGACCTCCACACAAAGTTTCTCTTTGTAGAAGAATCAAGTGGATGGGATCATGGAAGAGTACATAGACATCTTCTCCTCACCCATTGAGGTACTGATGCACTACCAAGTCAAGCATCCAATTGATCTAACCCCTGGTGCACCTCTGCCTAATGGACCAGTCTATCATCTCTCACTGATGGAAAATGAAAAAATCAATCTTAATATCTAAGATCTTATTCAAAAGGGGCACATCAGACCCAACTCCCCCCCTTGTGGAAGCCTGATTGTACTGGTGAAAAAGAAGGATGGGACCTAGCGACTCTACATTGATTACATACCATTAAGCAAAATCATAGTCAGGAACTAGTACCCAATTCCTAGAATTGATGAACCTCTTGACCAAATCAAGGAGGAAAAGTTCTTCAGCAAGATTGACCTAAAGTCTGTCTACCACTAGGTTCCCATAGAACCAACTGATGTATGGAAGACAACTTTCAAATCTAAAGAAGGTCTCTTTGTATGGTCAGTCATGCCCCGTGGCTTAACAAATGCACCAACCACTTTCATGAGGTTGATGGATGATGTATTGAGACCCTTCACCAACTCTTTTGTGGTGGTATATTTGGATGACATCCTCATCTTCAACAGAACTTGGGAGGAGCACATGCGACATATTCAATAGGTTTTGAGCACTATGCGACAACATAAGCTATATGCCAATTTGGAAATATTCTCCTTTGGCATGAACAAGGTCCAATACTTGGGCTACATTGTTGATGAGAATGCGGTACATGTTGATCTAGCTAAGATCCAAGTCATCCATGATTGGTCAGCCCCGACCACACTAACCGAGCTTCGAATCTTCTTGGTACTGGCCAATTATACCGACGATTCATGTTGGGATTCACCCATATTGCATGAGCCCTCAACCAAGTGACCAAGGGTGGTGGCAAGGAACATTTTTAATGGGGGAAGGAACAATAATGAGCATTTGATGATCTGAAGCATCGTTTGTGCTCAACTCCAATAATCTCCTTGACTGATCTTCAACAACCGTTTGAAATTGAGACCGATGCATCTGTCTATTATGTAGGCACAGTTCTCACTCAACACGTTCATCCAGTGGCATACCATAGTGATACACTCTCAGATATTGTCTGGAAATACCCCACCTATGACAAGGAAATGTATTCCATTATACAAGCATGTCGTCAATGGAAACATTGCATTATAGGAAAGGAGACAATCATCCCCACTAATCACAAGCCTCTGCAGTTCATACAAACATAGGGGAAGTTGTAGAATGACCACCATCAGAAGTGGTCCACCTACCTGTAGTAGTTCCTTCTCAACATCAAGTACAAGACATGGAGAAAAAATCATGTCAATGACTGCCTTAGTCGACCTCCCATAGATTCACTCACCACTGTGCTCCATTCCTTTGGACATGAGGCATATGAGTGGCCCCAACTTTATAAGTAAGATCCGAACTTCGCCACCACCTATCACCTCTTGGGTACAGGTGTGAATATCAACTATTTTCACTTCTAGGATGAACTATTATGCCATCTGGGGCATCTCTGTGTTCCTGCAAGCGAGTGTGCAAAGATGATTTGGGAAGCCTACTATAGTCGGATGGAAGGACATTTTGGCATGGATAAAACTGTGGTCGTTCTATAGAAACGTTTTTATTGGCCAAAACTTTGACAGGACGTAAGCAAGTATATTAGATCTTTCACTACATGTTCCATTTCCAATCCAACCATCAAGAAGCAAGGATTATACTGATCCATATTTAGGAGCAGAACGGACTGATTAACAGACTAAATACAATAAACACAGAGATATGTAGAATAACACAAATATCTAGTGAACAATATCTTCTATTAAATAATGAAATGGGCTGAAACTATAAAAGTGAAGAACTGAAAACTTGCTCGAATGGTGGTAGTTATCTCTGAGAAGAGATGTGGCTGCTACAGGCATCCATTTGAGAAAAATGGATTACAATGAGGCTCCATAGGCCTTTTTGATATTACTCATGAATGACAAAACCCTAGACATCCAAAAACCTAACCCTAGAAGGTGAAACACCAAAAATTATGTGGGCCCCATAAGTAAGTTGGTGTAATTTGGTACCTCAACTTCGTAGGGTCGTAACGTTTGCATACGACCTCCATTTTAGGCACGTGATAGCCCGTTGGAAAGGTATTGCAGATAATTACACATTTCTCCATCAAAATCTGACTCTGTCTACCAAAAGGTGCTGAGGAACCTGCTATATTGGTCAGAGATGATGGTCTGTGGTATCCCAAAGTGGAACCACACTCGCTTGAAGAAGAGCTTGGAAGTCTCTCCCACTGTGACAATCTTCTTATAGGCTGTGAGGATGGCCATATTTGAAAACCGATCAATGACCATAAACACACAGTCATTTCCTTGCTTCGTGGATGACAAGCCAGACATGTAATCCATTAAGATGGATTCCCAACGTTTCTTGGGAATAGGAAGAGGGGTATATTAGCCTTTCTTCTTGATGGATGGCTTGGAAATGGCACAAGCAGTGAAAAATCTGATATACTTGCTGACGTCCTGTCGAAGTTTTGGCCAACAAAAATGTTTCTAAAGAATGACCATGGTTTTCTCTACGCCAAAATTTCCTGCCACCCAACTATAGTGGGCTTCCCAAATCATCTTTGCACGCTCGCTTGTAGGAACACGGAGATGGCCCAAATGGCATAAGAGTCTGTCCTGAATGTCAAAATCAGTGACAGTTGCACCTGTACCCAAGAGCTGATATGTGGTGGATAATTCTGGATCTTGCTGATAAAGTTGGGGCCACTCAAAGGCCTCATGTCCACAGGAATGGAGCATAGTGGTGAGTGCAGCCACAGGGGGCTGAATGAGGCAATCAATGCCACGATTGGAGATACTTGTCTTATACTTGATGTTGAGATGAAACTACTACAGGTAGGTGGACCACTTTTGATGGCAGTCGTTCTGCAATTTCCCGTGTGTCTGTATGAACTACATAGGCTTGTGATCAGTGTGTATGATTGTCTCTTTCCCCAAAATGTAATGTTTCCATTGATGACAGGATTGTACAAAGGAATACATTTCCTTGCCATAGGTGGGGTATTTTCCGACAGTATCAGAGAGTGTCTCAATATGTTATGCCACCAGATGCCCATGTTGAGTGAGAACTACACCCACAACATAGTCAGATGCATCAGTCTCAATCTCAAATGGTTGCTGCAAATCAGGCAAGGAGAGTACCAGAGCTGAGCACAAGCGATGCTTCAGATCATTGAATGCTCGATGTTTCTCCTTCCCCCACATGAAATTGGCCCTACCACCACCCTTGGTCACCTGACTGAGGGCCCATGCAACATGGGAGAATCCCAATATGAATCGTCGATAAAAGTTCACTATCTCTAGAAAGCTCCGAAGCTCGGTCAATGTGGTTGGGGTTGTCGAGTCACGGATGACTTGGATATTATATGGATCAAAATGTACCCCATGCTCATCGACAATCTAGCCCAATTATTGGACCCTGGTCATGCCAAAAGAGGATTTTTCCAAGTTGGCATATAGCTTGTGATGTCGTAGAGTGGTCAAAACCTGTTAAATATGTTGCATGTTCTCTTCCCACGTCTTGTTGAAGATGAGGATTCCATCCAAATATACCACCACAAAGGATTTGGTGAAGGGTCTCAATACATCATCCATCAACCTCATGAAAGTGGCTGGTGCATTTGTTAAGCCAAAGGGCATGACTAGCCATTCGTAGAGACCTTCTTTAGACTTGAAGGTTGTCTTCCATACATCAGTTGGTTCGATGGGAACCTGGTGGTAGCCAGACTTTAGGTCAATCTTGTTGAATAAATTGGCCCCCTTGAGTTGGTCAAGAAGGTCATCAATCTTGGGAATGGGGTAGCGGTTCCTGACTATGATTTTGTTTAAGGCTCTGTAATCAATGCCGAGTCACCAAGTCTCGTCCTTCTTCTACACCAGTACAATCAGGCTTCCGCAAGGGGAGAATCTGGGTCTGATGTGTCCCTTTTGAAGAATCTCTCATATTTGACGCCTGATTTTGTCATTCTCCATCAATGAGGGCCGATAGACTAGTCCATTAGGTAGAGGTGCGTTGGGGGTCAAATCAATTGGATTCTTGACTTGGCTGTGTGTTGGTACCCCTGTAGGTGAGGAGAAGATGTCTCTATATTCTTCCATGATCCCATCCACTTGCTTCTGTTGCAAAGAGAGGGATTGTGTAGAGGCCACAGATGTGGTGGTGACCTTCTGCTTAATGTGAGAACGGATCACAAAGAATATGAACTTCTCGGTCTGTGAAATGACCTTACTGCATTGCTTAGCAAAGATTAAAGAAATAGCAGTAGGCGACGCTACCTTTGGGATCCTGTACAATTGTCTACCCAAAGTAATAATAACACTAGGGGGTTTAGACTCATACACAACATGACGCTTCCACAAATATGGTTTTCCTAAAATAACATCACAAACTTCAAGGGGAGAAATATCACACATTACCTCATCTTTGAAAGGCTTGATGTCGTAGGGAAGAAAACACTATTGGTTGACGAAGATCTCTTTCTTGGCGAAGCCAGCCGATGGTGTAGGGATGCAAGTACGGTGTCATTGGAAGGTAAAACTGCTTGACAAACTCTATAGGAATTAGGTTCTTATGACTACCATTTCTGACAATGAAATGAATTAGATCCCCCTTGACCCACATTTTCCAGTGAAAGAGGTGTTCCCCTTCCTATTGTTCTTCTGGTTCACTCGGTCGGATTTTGGTGGTAGCAACAGTGGCACTGGGTTCAACATCGATAATCCACTTCCCTCCTCCAGGATTTCACTCGAAATCAAAATCAACCTCTGACTCGGAATCCTTCAGCTCGGCCATAAGGGACTACTTGGAGAAACATTCTTTGGTGTTGTGCCAAGGACTTTTATGGTACTCACACCATTTTCCCATGTCCTTCTTCGTCTTCTGATTTCCCATCTTGTGTTGCATCTTGGACTAGTTGTCCTAAGGGTGACCATCTCGACTTGGTCCCTTGCTATGTGGGTTGGGGATGCCTTTTCCCTGCTTCGGCTACGAGGGGTTTGCAGATCCAAACTCTCGTCGTTTTTGTGTAAATTTTTGCTCAATCTTGACACCGTATCTATAAGTTGTGCCCAAAGAGGCGATGTATAGGAACTCCATTTCTGTTTGAATGTATCTATGCAAACAACCATGGTATTTGAACACCAGATGATGCTCAGAGTCTTTGATACCCAATTTGGTGCATAGGGTATGAAAAATATTGGTGAAATCTGATACCTTCTGGTCCCTTTCTTGACATAGGGTGGTCTATTTGGTGTATTGGTCCTCATAGCTTCCAACAGGGTAGTACTATTCTTTAATGGCACCTTGGAAGCAATCCCATTTAGGGGCCACCAAAAACATTTTAGATTCCTCCACAACCCTTTGCTCAGAGTAAGTATCCCACCAATATTTAACATGGGGAACAACCTTGAGGAGTGCGAAAGTGATTTTTTCCCTATCGGAAAAATTGTGGACCGAAAAATATCCTTCGAGAAAATTCAACCATTTATCTAAAACATCCTCATCTATCAGTCCTTCAAATAATGGAATATCAAAATTTACCTGTGCCTTGAAGGGGGTTTCATGGCCGCTTGATGAATATGCTTCTCCTGTGGGCAGTCGTCGAAGGATCTGAGCGAAGTTGTTCATCATTCCATTCCTTTGTCGCACGAGGGCTTCCTCGAGCAACATTTTAATAGGATCTCCTCCTCCATCATATTTCTTTTTTTCCCCCATGGGTTGTTGTCAGGCTCGACACGACCAATCTGGTAATGGCTCGATTGGTTCGAGTCCCAACTTCTTGTACCCAGATCTTGTCGGGGACATGCACGAAGAAAAATAAATGAAGAGAAGACCGCTTTGATATCACTGATCCAGATTTAGAAGCGGAACAAACTGATTAAGAGACTAAATACAATAAACATAGAGATATGGAGAATAACACAAATATCCAGTGAACAATATCTTCTATTAAATAATGAAATAGGATGAAATTGTGAAACTGCAGAACAAAAAACTTGCTCGAATGGTGGTAGTTATCTCTGAGAAGAGATGTGGCTTCTACACACATCTGTCTAAGAATAATGGATTAAAATGAGGATCCATAGCCCTTTTTGATAGTACTCATGATTTCCAAAACCTTGGACATCCAAAAACCTAACCCTAGAAGGTGAAACGCCAAAATTTATGTGGGCCCTATAGGTAAGTTGGTGTAATTTGGTACCTCAACTTCTTAGGGCTGTAATGTTTGCATACAACCTCCATTTTAGGTGCATGATAGCCCGTTGGAAAGTTCTTTCAGAGAGCTACACATTCCACCATAAAAATGTGACTTCGTCTACAGTTTGACTGTGGTGAACCAAGAAAAAAACGTTTTGGGCCTCAAAAAATCCCTGGAAGTACAACAAGATGTGCTGACATGAAAACATACAAAATAACCTATTTGGATTAGGCAAGAGGCCACCCGTATCCACCTGGAGAATGTGTGGGGCTTTAGAAAGCTCCAGAAGTGTAGAATCCACAATTACAAAGCAGTACAGAAGAACGTGATGAAAAAAAATGGACATGAGGAGCCAGTTGGAATAGGTGGGTGGCCACCAATATTCACCTGGATCATATACACCCCTCTTCCTACTCTCGAGAATCCTTGGGAATCCATCTCGATGGATTACATGTATGACCTTCTTTCCACCAAGAAAGGCAATGTTTGTGTTTTTTTTGTTGTTGATCTTCGAAGATAGCCATCCTCACAACATGTAAGAAGAACATCACAGGGACATATATTGCCAATATCTTCTTTGAATGAGTGTGGGTCCATTTTGGGATACCACAGACCATAATCTCCGACTGGGACAACAAGTGCGTCATCACATTTTGGTCGAGTCTCTGGTCACTGTTGGACATGAAGCTCACTAAATCCATTGCCTTCCACCCCCAAATAAATGACCAAATAGAGGTCATCAATCAGATGATTGTGCACATCATGCACATGTACAACTCTAACCATCTGCGTACATGCGATGAGAGTCTCCCCTATGTTCAACATAATTGCAACAAATCTCTCCATAGCTCCACCGACCATATCCCATTTCAAGTGGGGATAGGATTCCAACCCTTGGGTCCCATTGATGTTGCACTACCTCTTGCAAACACATATACAGACTCTTCCCATGTTCATTCTGAAACTGACAAAGCCACTAGATTCATTCAGCGGATTCATCACATCTGCCAATAGGTCCATGAGATTTTGCAAAAATCCAATGCTAAGTACAAGCAATGCCATGATCAACATAGGGTACCACACTAGTTTCAGGTTGGAGACAAGGTCAGGTTACATTTGCAGAAAAAGCGTCTTGCAGAGCCCCATCATAAGATCCGTCCACTTCGCTATGGGCCTCAAACTATCACTAAGGTTGTGGGTAGTAATGCGTTAGAGCTCAACACTCCACCCTTCCTTGGCTTGCACCCAATGTTCAATGTGGATCTCCTTCGGCCATATTTTCCACCATTATTAGACACCTCAGAGATCACAGAACATATGACACCAATAGATCTCAACCTTGACTGCATGGAATAGGAATCCATTGATAAGAAAGTGGACACACAGGTCAAGGGAACTCGCCAACAGAGGATCAAGACTTATCGGGTTGTCAAGGCATGGCAACTCCTACACCAAGGCAAGTGGCTCACCCAGGGCTAAATTCAACAGAAGTTTCTTCACCTGATGGGGGAACTCAATACAATGGATACCATTGCTTTTTAAGGGGGGGAGGATTGATCTGGGTGGATATTGGTGGCCACCCACCTATTCCAACTGGCTCCTCTTGACAATTTTGAGCTCAAACACATTTTTGTGTACTTCTTTGTAATTGTGGGTTCTACACTTTCGAGGATGTCTGAAGCCCTACACATCTTCCAGGAGGAGAATGGTGGCCTCCCACCCAATCCAACTGAATTATTTTGGATGTTTTCATGTCAACACATCTTTATGTACTTCTAGGGACGTTTTGGGGCCCTAAACAATGTTTTTTTGGCTTGCCATAGTCAAACTATAGACAAAGTTAGAGTTTGACAACGTAATGTGTATTTCTCGAAAATACCTTTCCAATGGGCTATCACATGCCTAAAATAGAGGTCACATGCAAAAGTTAAGACCCTGGGAAGTTGAGGTACCAACTTACCCATAGGGGCCCACATGACTTTTGGCATTTCACCTCCTAGGGTTAGGTTTTTGGATGTCTAGGGTTTTGGAATTCATGAGTAATATTAAAAATTCCTTTGGAGCCTCATTGTAATCATTCTTCTCAGATGGATGAGCGTAGTAGACACATCTCTTCTCAGATATATCTAACACCATTCGAGCAAGTTGTTTCAGTTCTATAGTTTTACAGTTTCATCCTATTTCATTTATTCAATAGAAGATATTGTTAACTGGATATCTGTGTTTTTCTCCATATCTATGTGTTTATTGTATTCAGTCTGTTACTCAATTCGTTCCGCTCCTAAATCCAGATCACCTCCTAACCTTTTTTTTTTAATAGAACCAGGATAAATGTTTTATTCAAAAATGTTTGTGGTGAAGCTACATATAGATTCTTAACAATGTCCAAAAACTTCACATGAAACTTAAAAAACAAGATGTAGCATAGCGTTATCTAACATAAGTCTAACTAGAGCCCCTAGATCGGGCTCATAACTACTAAGTAATCTACTATATAGCCTATAAAAAGTTCCTGATAATGTTAAAAAAGAGCTTACATGTTAGACATTGGTTGGATCAGGATCATCTCGTGCCTCCTTTGAGGATTTCAGTGGAAAATTTAAGTCCGGTAGCTGCCTAGGGGGAGCCAGAGACGAAGTTGCATATGAAATGGTCAAGCTTGAAACTATATGAACTAGAGAAATTAGCCTGGAGCGCAGCTCCACCATCTTCGATCGAATTGCATAAACTTCATCCCTCAATTGTTGAAACCCCTGCCTTTTCTCAACAAGTAGTTCCATTATGGTTTTCCATTGAGAAGAGGAGTTTTGGAGATGAATTTGAAGAAAATTAACTTGGAGATGAATTTGAAGAAAATTAACTAATTTGAATAGGGCCTCGTTCTCTTCTTCCCGGAGCTCGTGTCACCATCTTGCTACTCTCGAACACCTGTTTTCCATACTACCAATTTGGTTTCCTTCTCACTGCTCATTTGGAGAGTTCTATTCCCACAAATTACCAAAGGGTGGAAGAGATCCAGGCTCTGCTTGCATTACAACGCCCAACTCTCCACCTCTTGGATTCATGATGATCACCCCCTTCATAGGTGCCTTTGAATCACCCTGGTTACGTGCGATGGATCACCACCTTTGTTGGTGTTGTAACTCCAGCCTCCACCTTCTCTACGGTAATTAATTTCATGCATGTGACATGACCAATTCCAAGAGAGACCATCATTTTTAGAGGTGGATGAGATAATTATAGTGAATGGTGATGCCATAAGGTTACGACAACGTACCAAAGCCACATGCAAGATTTCTATAATGACCTGTGAACATGACCAGAGGAGGGAGGTCATATATGAGCGCATGTGTGAAATGACAAAAGAGGTTGAATGGGTGTAGATTAATGGAATAGAGTTTCCACCTGTCGGTGTCCCATGACGCAACGTGCTCCATACTAATCTGCCACGTGTCATGCCCATCCTTATGCTTGGGCGAGAGGCTGACTATGTTGGCTGTAGGTTATGAGTTGGGGCTAAGTTATTTGTCAAGCCCCATATTTGATTCAAAGAACTAGATATGCTGTCCATTATGACCATATTCAGGGGATATAGTGTTGAACGACCTAGCTGTCTATTCTAAGTGTGCTCGAAGACTCCTAAATGCCCAGATTGGAGAAGACGTCAACCTTGGCATTATTAATCTAGAGTATATGATAACATTGAAGAAAATTGAAAGCCTCTGCTTCCTTAAGGTATCTTGCAATGATTCTTTTTAGATTCATATCCTAAGGGGGATCATTTCTTGATCTAGTTGATGATTACCCATAAATCTCCAATGATATATGAATTAGACTCTGTTGTGTAGGCGTTTTCTTGGTTGTTAGATGTTATGTCCATATTTCAAGAGAAGATTGTTTTTATATGTTTCCCTGGGGAATATATAACCCCACCCGCTCATGCTACCCCTGGACCTTCCTAACCTTTTAACTCATTAAAACTATGATAATTTACAAATGCTTTTGTTAAAAAATTTCAAACACAAAAATATAATTCTAAAGCTAACTAAGTAATTCCTTACCTTTTTTAAAGATATGATAGATCAATGTTGATTTCAATGGACGTTAATAACCCTCGTCACTATCACCACCAAAGAAGTAAAAAATTAAAAAAAACAACCTTTATTTTCTTTAAATAATAAAATTAATTAATATTGTAAAAAATTATAACTCATATTAAAAAAAAAAAACATGAAAAATATAAAATATTATATATTTATACCAAAATTTTCTACTTTAATTTCAACTTAATAATAAAAAATTACAAATGTGTTGTTGGGACATGGATTCACAATGTCTATTACATATAAATAGAATAGAGTAACATTTTATAAACATCATACTTATGTATTTTGGTCATGTAATTAGAACAAGATGTGTGAACCAACCTAGTTATGTTTAAATACAACTTATTATCATATCATAAAAATCATGTGTATAATTTTGAATCATGTAATTAGGGTATGATGCGCAAAACCAACTATGAACTTTATTTTTATTTTTAACTATTTGGATGATTTTTTTTAAAAACTATTTGGATGAAGATGTGCTCATCTATAAATCACAATATTTAGTAATTTAATTATATGAGTGAAACTCATTTTTTTTTTTTTAAAGCATCACGTCAAATTTTACCAATACTTATTAAATTAACCCAATAAATTTATGCTTTATAAACACTTATAATAATATGAAAAGTAATTTTACCCATACTTATTAAATTAACCCAATAAATTTATGCTTTATAAACACTTATAATAATATTAAAAGTAATTAAATATAATATAAAAGTGAGTGTATGACAATAATGATCTCTCAAAACACATTCTATTTTTTATTTTTTAAGGTTAGGGCTAAGTTACATCAAATTGGTGTATGAGACCCTCTTGTTTGTGGGACAAGGGACTCCTCTACCCAACGATTTGATTGGTAAAGTTTACGAAGGTATACATACCCTACCCCCTTTGAATTTGAACTTGTAACTTTTTAGGAAGAAACACACATTTTTAACCATTAAACCCACTCAAACTGTATTAATAACAATGGAAAACTAAACAACAAAAATTCCCTAAATTGACTTTGCAATTTGAAATAGTTGTGTACAAAATTTACAAAATATAAATACAAACATATATTTTTGGAGGAATATGTAAATTTTATATTTTGAAAAACTAAATAGCAATGTCAATATTCATATTTGTAATAATGATGTGTAAGTGGATATGTACAACACTTATATATATATGGCATGACATTAAATCTAAGTCATTTTAAAATCAAAATATTGTTCTTCAATGGTCAGGTCAATGGTTCTTAGAAATATATGAACTTTCAAAGTCGATATTATGCCACGAATGGCGCTTGGGTTGAAATGAATTCAATATATTAGTATTATATTTCATGAAAATGTCATATCTATTAAATATTTATATGTCATATCTATTAAATATTTATGATTTGTTAAATTATTTTCATAAAACTCCCCCATCTTAGCGTTTTTCTCAAAGCTGACTATAAAACAATATTTGGTTCACAAGAACATGCCGCTTTGACTTCCATCTTCTAATTATTTTTAATCTGTTCTTTTGTGGTTCACAAGAACATGTCCAAATACCGTTTCAAAAGCTCAAAAAGGTTCGATAATCTTTGCCCCTCTCTTTGTGTTTTCTAAGTCATCTATTTAATAATAATTTTGATACTTATAACGTAATATTCTTTTGAAAACATTATTATAATTCTGTAATAACATTATTTAATGGTTAATAACATGTGTTTTTTTTTTGGAGATCACAAGTTCAAATCTAGAGGAGGTAGGATATATATACTTTCATAGACTTTAGCAATAAAGTTGTTGCATGAAGGAGTTTCCATGCCCCACAAATAATGGGGCCAATTTCAATTTAACAATTAAATTGGTCAAAATGGAAATGGGAAAGTCTCTCTTTGCTTGCACTTCTCAAAAATATATTTAATCAAGTCATGTGGGACATGTTTCCTTTAGAGTAGCATGCTAGTAAAGTGATTCCTATTGACAAAGGTGGTGATATAAATAATGTGATAAATTACAATCCAATCATTGTTAGTAACCTCTTTTCCAGGTTATTTGACACCATTGTATAGAGGAAAGTTGTGAGAACACCCAATGGAGAGGTAATAATATTTATCTTTTCTTCGTAGGTTTTTCTAAAACCTTTGATATAGTGTTTCAAATTATTTTTTTGGAAAGAATGGGGAAAATGAGAATTTTGGTTAAGTGGGGAGAAGCTACTTTCTAAAGAATGGGGAAAATATGAATTTTTGCTGAGTGGAGAGAAGCTACTTTTCGTTTATATGAAAAGGTTACTGTAAAATTGTTGGTATTGATAAATGATAAAAATTAGAAGAAATAAAATTAATCATAACTTATGAAGGTGAAATAAAGATGTCCTCTTTTTCCAACATTATTTGGTATATCCATAAACTAGCTAGAAAATTGGATCACAAAGAATGAGGGAGGAGGAATATGCATAGCAGGTTGTGGTTTTCTATTTTATTTATATAAACGATGTTGTGTTATTGGCGAAGCACAAATATAATCTCCAAAGACGCCTTGTCGCCCTAAACAAATTTTGTAGTTACTCTAAAAATGAAAGTTAATGTAAAGTAACAAAGGTAATGTTAATGGGTACTTGCAATAAAGATACCACCATCATATTTAATGTTGATAAATTGGAGGTAGTTATCAATGTAATGTAGGAGTTTAGGAACATTGAGGGATGTTTGGAATAAATTTTGATATAGGAGTTAAGTGAGGTTGTCCCTTATCCCCTACCCTTTTTGGCATATACATTAACAAGTTAAAGGGTTTCTTGGAAGAAGTAGGATGTGTCAGCACAACTATAGCTGAAATAGTCATTATCCTTCTTCTTTATGATGACAATATTGTTTTTATGAAATAAGTCTCTATGATATTGACAAGAAACCTAATATTCTCAATGATTTTTCTCTAGTATGGGTATGCCTATTAACACCGAAAAACCAAATGTCATGACAATCAAATTCAAAAAGATCACTTATGCTAATTCCATGTATGACAATAACAAATTGGAGGAAGTGATTTCATTCAAATATCTCAGAATCAATTTTCATCACAAGCTCAACTAGAACTATAACATCAAGAAAATGATAAATGGAGGGTGGAAAGCTTATTATGGACTTGAAAATGATTGTAAATTAGCGTAATTGGGATACAAACAAACTCCTCTTTGAGACTCTTGTTGCTCCTACTATCTTATATCTCTATGAAGTTTGAAGCTACAATATCTCTAAAGGATCAAGGCGAAAGATAGAGCAAATCCAAAAGCGTGTTAGAACTTATAATCTTAAAAGTAAAGGAAATACACCATATCAGGACCTCTCCTCCTCATAAAAGCAAGTATTTCCCTTATTGAGAGCATGTCTATGACTAGGTATGTAATGTACAAGAAGATAAAAAACATGGAAGACAAGAGGTTTCATAAGGTTGCTTCGAAATCTAGTCAAAACCACCTATGGCTCGAGCAAGGTTAGCATAAATATGCCAAGTCTTGGCTAAATCAATGGGGCATGGAGGAAAGGGTCTTTCTACAATAACGATAATGTTAAAAATACTATGACATCTACATTTAAGGAGAAATTATGGTGCAATAAAGAAATAGACAATAAAAGAAAATTAAGAACTACAAGGAGGTACTCAACCACAATCTAGAAGATCAAAAGTATCTCTCTATTTTAACTAGTGTAAAGAAGAAATTCAACATTGCTAAAATAAGAGCAAACTCTCATGAGTTCCATAGTAAAACAAGTGGTTGAACAATCCCTCAAAATGTTACAGTATGTGAGATGTAAGAATTTTTTATCTTTCAAGACACTCGGAAGGTTGAAGATGAAAAACATTTTATCTTAGAATGTCTTGTGTACACCCACATTAGATCTCAATTTCAAATTATTTGTTACAATACAAACCTTCCCATCATCATCATCATCGTACTTTATCTTAGAATGTCATGCATTCATCATCATCATCATCATCATCAATTGATATCATGAAATACTGAGAACCATATTAAAAAGTGAGAATGTTATGCAATCATCATCATCATCATCATTTTCTAATTTATAGCAAAACCAACTCTTTATATATGTGGATCTTAAAATTATAAACTTAGAATGTCATGCATTCATCATCATCATCATCATCATCATCAATTGATATCATGAAATACTGAGAACCATATTAAAAAGTGAGAATGTTCATCATCATCATCATCATCATCATCATCATCATCATCATCATCATCATCATCATCATCATCATCATCATCATCATCATCATCATCATCATCATCATCATCATCATCATCATCATCATCATCATCATCATCATCAATGTGGATCCTTTCAAAGTTCAAATTCATACCACGAATGGCTCTCGGTTGAATTGAATTCCATATTTTAGTATCATGAAAATGTCACCTCTATTAAATATATATGATTTGTTAAATTATTTTCATAAAACTCTCCCTCTTAGCGTTTTTCTGAGTTGACTATGAGACAATATTTGACACACAAGAATATGCCGCTTTGACTTTCATCTTCTAATTATTTTTAATCTGTCTTTTTAATATCCAAATACCGTTTTCAAAAGCTAAGAAAAGGTTTGTTTCACATGATCATTTTCACCCCACTTTGTTTTGTTTTCCAACAATTTATTTAATAACAAGCTTGACGTTTTGTTCACCATTTTCCAAAAAAACTGTTTGAGACCTTAACTTTTAAATTCGCCCCACATATATAATATTTTTGTGGAAAGTGTTCAACTTTCATCTTTGCTTTATTCATAAGTTGGACATTGAGGGTCTTTTTATTACGAAACGTATTGATTGAGTTTATCTTTTTCTTGATCTTCGCATTTTAATAGTTGAAATGGTGAAAAAACGGGAGGTCCATCTTTGTTTACATTTCTCAATGATATTTTTAATTGCATATAACATGGGTTTTCTTCAAAGTAGCAAGCCGCCTCTATTCATAAAGGTGGTCATATAAATAATATGAGAAATTAAAAAAACCAACAAAACCATAAAACCATCAAATCATCATGGTTAGTAACCTTTTTTTGGGGCTATTTAATAGAGTTCTAAAGAAGAAAATAAGTAAATGGATTAAAAAAACAATGTTAGGATTCTCCTTCAAGCTAGGTTTCAACGAGTATTTATCTTTTCTTTGTAGATTTTGCTAAAGCCTTTGATATAGTGTTTCAAATAAAATTTTGAGAAGGAATGGAGAAAATAGAAATTTATGTTGGGTGGAGAGAAGCCACTTTCCATTTATATGAAAAGATTAATGCAAAATTGGTGGTACTAATAAATGATAAAACTAAAAGAAATAAAACCAAAATCAATCATAATTTACTAGGGCGAAACAAAGATGCCCCATTTTCCAACATTTTTTTGGCATATTCACCAAACATGCCTTGATACCCTAAACACGTTTTGTAGTTACTCTGAAAATGAAAATTAATGTAAAAAGACAAAGGTAATGTTTCTAGGTACTTGGAATAAAGATATCACCATCATATTTAATGATGACAAATAAGAGGTAGTTCCTTCTTATAGGTTCTTAGGCCTTTATGTTGATTGTAGTTTTAAACAAAACTCTTTTATGGAGAATTAAGTAATATGAGACATGTAGGTCCTCTATTCTATACTAAATAAATGTAAAAAAATTCAACTATGGAGTCGAAATTTGTTATTCAAAACATTAGTGAAAACAATAATTTTGTATGTTTGTCTTGTTTTGGCTTCATCCCTATCCAAAGGATCTTGGAAGAAAGTTGAAAGAGTTCATAAAACATCCTTAGTAGAGGAACTAGGAGTTAAAATACAAACCCTTTACTCTATGATGTTAGGAGATACCTTTGGAAGGAGAAGCATCATATCAATCTATTACATATATTATCAAAACAAAACATATTAATATGAACACATCACTAATGAAAGCAAAGATGACATCTCAATATGGATTAAAAATGAGGAAATGAAGAAGAAGATCTATTGGATGAACCATTAGCTATTCAAGACTTGGTACAAAAAGAGGGTAATATAGAAGTTGTGGCAAGAGCCTGGTGAGAAAATGAGATTCTTTCAACATGAGATCAACCCCATGATTACTTATACAAAAGAGAGAATCTCTATGCATAAATAATGTTTACTTTGTTAATTCAAGGTAAGTTCTCATAACCTAGCACTGGAAACATATAAGAACATCTATGTAACTTTGGAAACAAGGACCAATTGAGGATAAGAAGCATGTGATGATACATTTTCCTATGTATGAAGTAATATAGAAGCACTTACTTCTGGAGAAGATTTCAGTGACTTACATAGCTTGCTGATTGCCAACAAAAAAAATATGGAGTTACATTAAAAATTCTTTTAAACACCACCAAAAAATGAGTATATTGCAAATTGAAACATATTTTAAATAATGGACATCAAAGTTGTAAATGTATTTTCTGATAATTCTTTATTTCTTAAATCATACAAAGTGTTAGCACTAGAAGTCACCTTCAGATTGCATTGAAGGTAAGCCCAGTACCCATCAGGTTCTATGTCACTATGAATTGGTTTTAAAGAGGTCAAATGGATCAAACTCAAGACAATATCGTTTTAACTCAAAAAACTGGACTGGCACGCACAAGCAAATGAGGTCTTGATCAACTTCAGTCAGTAAGTTGTAGTAAAGGTGAGTAGAAGGAAGAATTTGGTGAGGAAAGTGTAGAGGTATGCTATGGACATCAAGTCTTCAAGCAATCTAAGAAGGAAAAACTTCAAACACAAGATCCTCTTAGATTCAAAGTTTCAGGAAACTGAAGAACACCATAACAACATTGTAATCAAACATCCATTACAATACAACTATAACAATCCATGTGAATCCTTCAATCATGGACACTTCAGTATCAGAGGAAAATAAGATGAAGAAGAAACTGATTAACACTGGTCACGATACCGCTGCAATCAAACCTTCATTACAACAACATAACGACCCTCGACTGGATCCTCCTTGCCTGAGTGTCTTAGCACAACTATTTATAGAGAAGTGAAAATAAGTTGACTTATATTAAAAAAGAAGTCTCAAATCCTGTACATAACCAGAGAACTAGTGTGCTTTATCAAAACATTACCTTGCTCAACCATTGACCTTAAAAAATAATCAAAAATACATATTTATACTTGGATTGACTACAACCACTAGAGGAGTGATCGAGTCATGTATTTAAGACTCAACGTCTGAACCTTCCTTGCAGACTGTGCATGCAATCTTCTTGTCAGACACGAGATCTTTTGTTTGGACCTTCTCTATCAGAGTGCGTATGCAATTCTTTGTCAGACACGATCTCAGGTCTGTTAGTCCTTTCTGGATTTCCATTTATGGGGGGAGATGATGTTTCAACCACCTCACCCTCTTTAATTAACTGTTTCATCAGGATCAGGAAAGGTAGAGTCAATGTGGCACCTGTCACTTTGTTGAACTTTTACAGGGAATACTGGCAGGCGAACGTGGATGTTGATGATGATGAGTGGGCGAGGTGCTTGGCACAAACTTGTAGGATGCAACGAGTGAATGAAAACCATGTGGAAGGCTGTGGTTGGAGGTAACTGAAAATGCATGAGCGCCAATGTGTGAGGAGCTGAGGTGTAAAGGCACGAGGGTGATGTGGCAAAGGGAGAGGTCGTGGAGGCAAAGGGGTGTGATAGGTCAGGGGGTAAACGATAGTAACAGTGGAGGTGACATGGATTTTGATTGGAAGACATATGTTGGGAGGTGAAAGGGGGAGAAAAGACATCGGGGAAAGGGACATGCACGTGGTCAGGTGAGTGGAGGACATGTGTCAGTGGGAACAAAAGCGGTATGGGAAAGAGGTCTGGTGGATAGCTCGGACGGGGGAGGGGGGTAGGTACTAAGTGGTAAAGTGTAGGCGGGGGGTGGGTTTCGAGTTTCTGTAGAGGTGACACGACAGTGGGGGGCCCGCATCATAAAACCAC
The DNA here is from genome assembly GCA_009831015.1 of Picea engelmannii. Taxonomy (NCBI): domain Eukaryota; kingdom Viridiplantae; phylum Streptophyta; class Pinopsida; order Pinales; family Pinaceae; genus Picea; species Picea engelmannii. The sequence continues at coordinate 735,728 of ML781319.1, read as the reverse complement.
TAACTCGCCCCCCTCCATGTTAAAGGAAAAAGGGTCAGGGGGGGTCCGATATTGGAAGTGGATTGTAGATTTGAGCACGCCATGCTCATCCACTGAGATATGTGTGCTCCTTAGCACATCGCACCAACATGCTAAGCCATCAAAAACTTAGGATAAGAAACATAAAGTGGGTCGCGCTAAGACCCCTTTCTAGATTTTTTCACCAAGGGGTTATTTCCTAAGGAAACAACACCATTTTATCAAAAGCTTGTGCTAACACAAAGTATAGATCATAATGGACATCAAAGTTGTAAATGTATTTTCTGATAATTCTTGATTTCATAAATCATACAAAGTATAGATCATAGTAAAAATGTTTTATTATATATAGAGTACACCTAAAAAGTTTTATTCTATTTTATTAAAATTAATTACCAATTAGATTAGTAAATTAGAAAAGAAAATATAAATATATTGAGATAAACCCGAGCTACAACTAAGAGAAACAACAAAGGAAGATTCCACCTCATCATGCATTACTTTAAAACTTATAATGTCCAAGATCCATTGTTTATTGAGCTTATATTGTCCAGTGATGGTTGGAAATGGATTCTGTTTTGAAGATTGTTTATTTAGAAGAATCTGGAGTTAGTATGAGTAAAAGAGAAACAACTTAGTTGCAGGATGAAATTGATAGTGACATACAAGCTGCAACATGCTTTTTAGAAACTGTGTGCATTAGTATCAAACTTATCATGTTCAAGATTCATTTCTTTGAGGTTATCACATGTTCAAGAATCATTGTTTTGAGCTTACATGCATTGTCCACTGATGGTTGGAAATGGATTTTGTTTTGAAGAGTGTTTATTTGGAAGAATTTGGAGTTGGTATGAGTAAAAGAGAAACAACTTAGTTGCAAGATGGCATTGATAGTGACATACAAGCTATATAACATGATTTTTAGAAAATGTGAGCATTAGTCTCAAGCTTACCTTGTTCAAGATTCATTGCTTTGAGCTTACATTGTCCACTGATGGTTGAAAATGGATTATATTTTGAAGATTGTTTATTTGGAAGAGTTTGGAGTTGGTATGACTAAAAGAGAAACAACTTATATGCAAGATGGAATCGATAGTGACATACATACTACAACATGCTTAGAAACTTTTAAAATTGTTTCTATTTGCCAATGAAGGTTGGGCTAAAAATTCATAAATATGGTTATTTAAAAGATTAAATGAACTTGTTTCATCTATTTTTTTTTTCTTTCATTATGAAATCAAGGCATAATTAGAAACGTAGTTGACTATTTTAATAGGCCTTGGTTAGTTGTTTTATGAAATAGTTTTTTTAGCTGGAATCCGACGATATAAATTTACACGAATCACTTTTTTTTGTTGTTCAAAATCCATTTCTGAATGCAGAAATGGATTCATCGTGCTGAAAAACTCTGAGTGCACTCAGATTCTATAGAAATAATCACTTAAATCTAGGAATCCAACAATTTCTCCCCCGATTTCAGACAAATATCCCCCAAAAAAATCTTCATTTCGTAAAATCTTTATCCTACAACATTTTAATATACACAGATACAACCACATCCATTATATATATATATATATATATATATATATATATATATATATATATGCGTTCGTCGTGCTCTTTATAACGTCTATGGCAAATTAAATGTATTATCTATTATATATTATTGCCTCTGTTACTGTTCATTTTTTTTTTGGACTAATGGATATTTAGAATGAATCATGCCATGTTTATTAGTTTCTACAACCTAAATATATGTTGGTTCATTGCGTCTACACATTTTTTTACCTGTAAATGCCAATATTGGACATCAATAGTTGATCTAAAAATGATAAAGACTTGTATTCTTGAAAATATTTGCAAGTTTTAATTCAAGTGTACTTATGCAAATGGATCAATTTGCAAACACAACTTTTATAGAAATTACGCATTCAAGATGCATATAATCAACAACAAATAACAGTGAACAGAAAACACATACACAACAAATGATACAGGAGTTCACCCCTCTCTTGGGATACATCTCCTGGTCCAACTTCCAATGGATATTTTGTATTATTTGCTCAAAGTGATAAAATATGTGCTTTACAATGCTCAAAATGACAAATAGATGGCTCCAATGGCTTCAAAACGTCCAAAAACCCCTAGCTGGGCTTTTTCGGCACCTCGTTTGGCCAAAAATTGAAGAAGATAGGCTTCCTGGAAGTTCCCCTTCAAACTTGACGTCTTTGGATCGCCAAAATACACCTCTGCCTCCTTAACCTAGCCCTAACGCGCATATTTGTGTTAAAACCTAGCACTGGGCGTAACCGCAAAATGGTGCGAACTGTAGGATGGTTAGGGCACACCTAGCCCCTAACTGCCAAAACCGTGGACATATGGGTCACCATGTGATCACGCGCACAAACAAAAAGGGGCGAAGGTTTTAAAACATGTGGTAAAAGGGTCGGAATGCACATGCGTCGGTGGTTACATGGAATATATATATGACCGGGGGCCGGGGCTTAGCCCCGGCTCAAACCACGCTCCCATTTCAAAACATTTGTAATTCAAATAAATTTTATAACATATATATGTTAAGAACCATAGGTTGGCACACCGGTTGGGTGGCCCTTCCCAAAGCTCTTCCCCTTGCCCGGAGGTTGCGGGGTCGAGTCTTGTCGACTACATAAGTTTTAAACCACTGTTTAGGTGACACGTGGCAACCATTGATTGGGCCACATGTCACCATTCCATTCGCCACAAACATGCCATGTGTCGGACGCCAATTCATCCACACGAATTCCAACCAACACCTACCACATGTCGTACGGCCCTGCCACGTCAGCATCCGTACGGACTGTACAGTCATCACACATTTTTTTTGCCTGTTTGATGATTTGAATAGAACATGATATCTCTCTCATCCGACATCTATTTGAACCTAAACGAGTTGCCCTGGGTTCATGACGATGAGGCCTACGCACCTGTTCGATTTGAAGTGATTTCGAGCACTTTGAATTTTGAGCAAAATTTGATCCCCTGTATCACACCTCCCATTGGAAAGCTTTTGGACCTCCAAAAGACTATTTTCAGTCTATCTAAAGATGAGGGTATAGTTCCCTCACCTTTCCAATCACAATCCACTTGGCTTTGCTTGGATTTGTGCCTTTAAGACCAATTCGAAGATATTTCGCATTTCCTCATTTTGAAGTTCTCATTCTCCTGTCAAGGATTTTGTCTTCATGCAGTTCTGTAAGATATTCTAGGGAAAAATCATCTATAGAAGGAATCTGAACATGTTCTCCTTGATCATCAATCAAAGGAGGCTCATACAATTTCAAATTCGCAACATTAACAACTGCATACATTTGCATATAAGGAGGCAAATCTAAACGGAAGGCATTGTTACCAATCTTGTCAAGAATCTTGAAAGAACCATATCGAATTGGTTTCAGTTTTTTACCTTCTCCTTTAAGCCTCTCCTTACTAATATAAATCCAAACTTCATCTCCAACTTGGAAACCATTATCAACACGATGCTTGTCATGTCTTGTCTTGTACTTGGCTTGACTCTTTTCCAATTGTTCTTGTACCATTTGATGTGTTGACTAAATTTGTTCAATGAACTTTTCTGCCCTATCAATGTCATATTGACCATCAATAGCAATATCCTTCCCAAAGATAAAATCTAAAGGAGATTTGGGCAAATAGCCAAAACATGCTTCAAATGGCGATGTTTGAGTTGAAGAGTGCTTAGCTCGATTGTAAGCATGCTAAATGTAGTGTAAATGCTCATCCCAAAGTTTAGGATGCTTACTGCAATAACCACGAAGAAGATGCACCACTATTCTATTTACCACTTCTGTCTGACCATCAGTTTGCGGATGAAAATCTCTGCTCTTTTTTAGTTTGGTGTCCATGAGTGCCCATAAACTCAACCAAAAGCTTCCAATAAATCGAGAATCTCAATCAGAAATAATAGATTTAGGCAATCCAAAATGTACCCAAACATTCTGAAAGAACATTTGTACCGTTTGTTCAGCTGTAACCTACTTCTTACAAGGCATCAAAATACACATTTTTCTAAATCAATCAACCACAACATAAAGATAATCATGATTTCTTTTAGACATAGGTAGACCTCCTACAAAGTCCATAGAAATACTTTCCCAAGGATGAAAAGGAACCGGAAGTGGAGTATACAAACCCAACTTTCTGTTGCTAGGTTTGCTTGTGGCACATAACGAACATCCTCGAACATATCTTGAAACACTTTCATTCATTTTAGGCCAATAGTAGTACCTTTGCAAATTAGCCACCGTCTTGCCTACACCAAAGTGA
>ML781319.1:700527-728292 GCA_009831015.1 Picea engelmannii | reverse complement strand
TGAAGCTTGAGGTGATGATATAATTTTTCTTCTTGAAGGATGAGAACTTGGCTCTACAAGTTGACCTTCTCCTCTTGTGAGTTTCAACCTTGTGAGCATCAGAAAACAAAACACTTGCAAATAATCAAGTCTTCAAAAACCTATTCTCTGATACCAACTTGATCTGAAAATGATAAAGACTTGTATTCTTGAAAGTATTTGCAAGTTTTAATTCAAGTGTACTTATGCAAATGGATCAATTTGCAAACACAAATTTTATAGAAATTACACATTCAATATGCATATAATCAACAACAAATAACAGTGAACATAAAACACATAACACAACAAATGATAAAGGAGTTCACCCCTCTCTTGGGCTACATCTCTTGGTCTAGCTTCCAATGGATATTTTGTATTATTTACTCAAAGTGATAAAATATGTTCTTTACAATGCTCAAAATGCCAAATAGATGGCTCCAATGGCTTCAGAACGTCAAAAAACCCCTAGCTGGGCTTTTTCGGCACCTCGTTTGGCCAAAAATTGAAGAAGATAGGCTTCCTAGAAGTTCCCCTTCAAGCTTGCTATCTCTGGATCGCCAAAATGCACCTCTGCCTCCTCAACCTAGCCCCGACATGCATATTTGTGTTAAAACCTAGCACTAGGCGCAACCACAAAATGGTGTGAACTGTAGGACGGTTAGGGCGCACCTAGCCCCTAAACACCAAAACCGTGGACATATGGGTCACCATGTGACCGCGCGCACAAACAAAAAGGGGTGAAGGTTTTAAAACATGTGGTAAAAGGGTCGGAATGCACGCGTGCCAGTGGTTACATGGCATATATATATGACCGGGGGCCAGGGCTTAGCCCCGGCCCGGACCGCGCCCCCATTTCAAAACATTTGGAATTCAAATAAATTTTATAACATATATATGTTAAGAACCATAGGTGGGTGCACCAGTTGGGTGGCCCTTCCCAAAGCTCTTCCCCTTTCTCGGAGGTCGCGGGGTCGAGTCCTGCTGACTACATAAGTTTTAAACCACTGTCTAGGTGACACGTGGTGGCCATTGATTGGGCCACGTGTCACCATTCCATTCACCACAAACATGCCATGTGTCAAACGCCAATTCATCTACATGACTGCCAACCAACACCTGCCACGTGTCGTACGGCCCTGCCACGTCAGCATCCGTATGGACTGTACAGACTGTACAGTCAACACACATTTTTTTTGCCTGTTTGACGATTTGAACAAAAAACTATATCTCTCTCATCCGATGTCTGTTTGAACCCAAACGAGTTGCGTTGGGTTCATGACAATGAGGCCTACACACCCGTTCAATTTGAAGTGATTCCGAGCACTTTGAATTTTGAGCAAAATTTGATCCCCTGGATCAGTAGTCAAAAACAAAACCTGAAACACAGCTGTGACATCACTAATGTAATGTAACATTACTTTCACTTCAATCTTATTATATTGGAGATGTGCACTCCTAAGCATGAATAAGGTTAGGAAGAAAGCACTCGTAAAGAGAGATTCAACCATGTGTTGACTATGCTCAAGTTTACTGTACGAGCTTGAAGGAGGGTTAGCTTCATGGCAAGGAAAACAATATCCAAAGAAATCCCTATCTTCTTCCACAATGCACACACCCAACGATCTCAAAATAAGAAAGGGTCGAAATAAAACTTGATTTCATTCTATTTTGCCTCGGGAATTATTGTTTGAGAAGCTCTTGTTGTCATGTTTTCCTTGTAAATCAAAATGACCTACCCTTATCTTGAATTCACCAACTTTATCTTAACAAATAACTATAATCTGCATTTTATAAAATTTGGTGTTATAAGTTAGAATCCAAAGTTCAAAATGTAAATATTATTATCCAAAATGTTAATATTTGTCCTTTCAAAGTGCATAATCATAATAGGAACGTTTAGCCCGCAAGGGTGTAGACCGATTGGCATGTGCCGTGTAAATGGAATGAATTCTGTAAAGGAGGTCTCAAGTTCAATTCTCACCCTGCTTTATCTATGTTCCATGCTTGTGGGATGTGTAACCACGATTTGTCGATTCCCCAACATTAAAAAAATAAAAAAATAATAATAGGAAAGTTTCAATATTAGTATTTCTTAACTTTGAATTTGGTTAGAAATTAATTATAGAATTATATATTTAAATTTCAATATTATAAATTTATTTTCCCATGTGTAGATTGAATTCCAATATTATTGTTCCTCATAATACCATTGATTTGTAAATGAACAATTCTACACAACAAATCTTGTAAAAGTTTTTGCAAAATCTTTGTTATATGGTCTTTGTTTAAGATTAAAATTTGATGTTACTAACTTAGCACTAAAATACTAAAATAAGATGAGAATTAAATTTAAAAAGCTAAAACAAATACCAAACAATGAACACACATGTACCTTTGGAAACCTAACTAAAAGGTAATGACTATGCCTTGCCCTTTTCTTCCCATGTATGAAATGAAAATACAAAGAAAGATGAACTCATGATGGAGTTTCCATAGGTATTGTGCCTTATATGGTTGTTATAGGTTCATATACTTCTTTTATTCTAGTCACAATATCCCACTCTTTTTCTCTATTCAACTATGGAACAATAAATCAATACAACAAGAATGGGGCCCTTTCATTTCCTAGAAACTCAATATTTAAATAGCCATCTAGTGTTAGGGTTAGGGTTTTCATATGCCTCACTTCTGAATTATGTCATCTTTTTTGGTTCCTCCAAAATTGATTTCACCTAGGACTAGTCCCTTGGTGATTCTTCATGGACATATGAATGGCTTAGTAGGAGTGGATGCTTGACATTGGTTAGAGTGCTAGCATAACACACTTACCTAGGAATTTGTTACCCTAATTGGCATGTCGACTAACCCAATGGGTGCATGCAATGGAGTAGTCAATTTCTCTATTAGGGGAGGTACCTACCATCTAGGAGGATTTCTAGGAACTTGGAGGAGGACACTTAGCCCTAGGATCTTGGGACCATGTAATATACACCTTGGAGGTTGGACACTTGACTTGAGGCTACTTGGTTCAGGACCATACCTCATGGATGTTGGTTGTGGACCAATACACATATGTTGAGGAGTAACATTGGAACTTAATGACCACATTGTCACACATGAGTGTAGCATTGTGAACATGAGAGGACGTGTAGAAGATTGTTAGAGGAGAAGTGCCTTGCATGGGGACACTTGGATAGAGGACCACTATGGAAGTGGGAGCATTGGAATAACAACTTGGTAGAGAGTTACCCATCTTAGAGGAGGGGTGTGGAGCTGAAGGAGGATCATGCTTGGAGGGTGTTTCACTTTGGGAGTTCGATAATACATAGTTTGTCACTTGTACATCCTTGTATTATAGAGCACTCATGTGGTGTTACCTTGTTGGTTACTTGTATAGAATCATGTCCATGTTTTATGTTAGGATTAGTCACCTACTCTATATATAAAGGAAGGAGAGGGAGATTTTGTTCATTATCATTCATTGTACTCTTTTCCATCTTTGTATTGTCTTGGAGTTGTCTTGTTAGGATAAAGACACTAGGTTCATGGGAAAACACTAAGAGGAGACAAGAAGAGAAAGATATGTCTCGGTTGTCCTTGGAGAGGTTGCTCTTGTGTGATGCTAGGGATTTCACTTTGAGAGGCTAAGGTTTTTACTATGAAAGTTAAATTTATAAATATATGAGGTGATGACGAATTATCTTGTGGTTCTTATTATGGAACTAGTGTTTTCACCTTGGTAGAAGACATGAAGAGTGGATCTAACACCTTGCATGATTTAGTAGTCTTGTTCTTATGTAATGCATGGAGGCTAGGGAAAGATCATAGAGAGCCTATCTTTATGAGTCTTGGGCTTGGTGTGATGCCTTGCTAAGAAGAAAACTTAGTTATTGTATTCTTGATGTTCCATGGAGGTCTTGGTGCTTGTTTTGATGCAAGAGTTGAAGACCTCTAGCTTGAGGATTCAAACCCTAGGATGGACATGTAGATTTGGAGGCTAGTGATAATCATTTCCATGTACTTGTTGGGGAATTAGATAATTACATAGATCAAGGAGCTACACATTCCAATAAGAGGTGGTGTATAGACATTATTACAACTCTTAGCATAAGTGAGCATAACTCAACATATAATAGGAGATACAAATAACCAAAAAACTTCCATGATAGATTGATCCATGAGACCATATATACATAACATCAAAGTTTAAATATCTCCCTTGAATCAATAAATAATGTTCTACTTTGATTGGCCAAGTCACATAATTAAGTCTTTAAATTCTACCTCAACCTATGCATTGGTTGACTACCTTGGTTAACCCAATTGACTAGTTAAATGCTTCGTTGACCACTCATTTAATTGCTCAATGCACTCTCTTAGTCAACTATCGACTATTGTTTAACTATCTCCAAAATATTCAAAGGTGTGATGAACCTTGTAACATCCACGGTTTTATTCCCTATGAAGTATAATTTATTATGTAAATGTGACTTAGGCTGGTGAGCTAGTAAAGTTGAAAGGATGGAGTGCCTAGAAATGTAATACTTATATATATATATATATATATATATATATATATATATAATACATTGTTGGTTGCAACAAAAAAAGGAAAAGAGATAGGGGGTTATGATTCCATGAGAGAGGGGGCTAAAGGTGCTAAGAATTTTATTATTATTTTATTCACCCATCTAGGTTTTAGTTGGGAGAAGTGGTTAAATGAGCTTCTTGGGTAGGCCATGTGGGTCTTGGTTCTTGTAATTATATAAACCCTCTTTTGGGATGTTTGGGAGTTAATCATTCATTCACTCATTCGTTTGGTAATTACTCATTCACTCTTGCTCATTTGTGTTCTCTTCATTTGGGAATGGAAATAAATGACTGGAGGTAGAGAGCCATTGCTATATAGTTGCGAGGAATTATCTATTATTATGGGAAATGAATGAATTCCTGAGTGCTTGGATGCATTGACATGTTCAATAGAACTATTCACAACTGAGAATCCTTGGAGTTTCCAGCATTGAGATTCCTGTCTAGTAGCATTGGAGCCCTGGAAAGAAATCAAAATAGCCTGAGGGAATGCATGGAAGAGAAAGGGATTCATTTATTTGGGTTGTGAAGGCTAAAGGGGAAGAGAGTTGAAAATTAGGATTTTTCTATGGTTGGGAAAACTTGATACCTTGTTAGCTAACTATTATGTGTAGAGTCAACCAAGGACCTATCCTTGTGGATTCATGGCTCTGGATCAGGGGTGACTTGCTATTGATATTTGGAACAACAATGTCTATGGTTGAGAGGAACATCCTTAGTCTGCAACCAGTTGATGAATGGTTTAATTAATGATAAGTTCTCTTTGTGTTTTCTGTATATTTATATTTTGTTGTGTATTATTATTATCTCAGAGATGATGTGTTTATGATATGCTTATTCATTGTTAATGTTGTGCATGGCATGTGTTAAGCATTTTTTTATGTTTTAGCATATTTTGGTTAATTGCATGCTTTGTATTCTTTTTCATGATTAATTAAAGATTGGAACAATAATTCGAAATAAGTCCAAGAGGGAGAATTTAGACGTACCCATGCAATGGGTACATTTTAGATCGGTATCCAAGAAAATCATTTTGGGTTTGTTGTTTTGGGTTCATTAAAATTAGTATTAGAGTGAAGTTTCTTGTGTGATAATACTAGGCATGTCACAAAGTGGTATTCAAAGTGTTCTTGAAGTGGGCGTTTAGAGGTAGCATGGCTTAACTGGGTGGCAGGGTACGTTACAAATTGGTATAAGAGTGATGTTTCTCGTGTGCTGATGTCGGGTATGTTACAAACTGACATAGTTTTTTGTTCCAACATCCCCCCATATAGTTCATTGGAGGCTAGTGATAGAGTTTCATTTCCATGTACTTGTTGGAGAATTAGATAATTACACAAATCAAGGATCTATGCATTCAATAAGAGGAAAATTATAGACATTATTTCAACACTTAAGTATAAGTGAGCATAGTTCAACATATTATAGGAAACACAAATAACCAAAAGACTTCCATGATAGATTGATCCATGAGACCATAGATACATAATATCAAATTTTAAATAAATCCATTGAATCAATAAACACATGTTCTACTTTGATTGGCCAAGTCACATAATGAACTCTTTAAATTCTACCTCAACCTAGGCATTGGTTGACTACCCTAGTTGACCCAATGGAGTTGTAGAGTTGGAAGCTAGTGATAGAGTTTCATTGCCATTTACTTTTTGGAGAATTAGAGAATTACATAGATCAAGGAGCTATAGATTCCAATAAGAGGTGGTGTATAGACATTATTAATGATCCAAATTATTTTGAGAACAACATGAAGAAAAAAATATAACAACGATATAACAAGGAAATACACAAAGATATTGCAAGAAACACAAAAATATAGTGAAACCCAACTTTTATTAATGAATAAGAGAGAAAAACATTGTAGAACACAAACTTGCAGAATGGGGTAGATTATCTCAGAAAAGAAAGAGATGTTGGCTATGCTTCCTCCACCTCAATTATATATGAGAGAGTGAGAGGAGAAAAATTACCATGATGCATGTGGGATAAATTAATCTAAGTTTATAAAATTACATAGGCATGTAAAACACTACAACTTCCCAGGTGGTCATCCATCCCAGTACTACTCTATCCTAAGCACGCTTAACTGCGAAGTTCTAATGGGATCCAATGCATTAACACTATGTTGTAGGCATGTAAATAATACCACTAGGAAATCATTACATGATGTTTGTAATTAAAAAATGAAGATGGCATTACATTCCATTCCCCATCAAAAGGGTAAATATCACGGTTTATCAAAACCACAAGCTTTAAATGTTGATTTTATGGAAAAGGTGGATGGTCACCGAGATCCACCTAGATCATTCCTCCCCCCTTAGCAACCAATTGTCCCCATTGTGTCAAGTTCCCTCGAGAGATGGGGAAACTTATGTTGAATCTGAACCTTGGTGAGTCACTTGCCTTGTTGAAGTAGATGTATTTATTGTACCTTTCCTGTGGAAGGATTTCATGAACCTATTGGAGGTGTTGGATCTGTTCAATAGATCTGGCTACACGATTTTACTTGTTATGAGTGTGAGAGGAATCTATCAATGAATCGACAACAAGAAGAGCTATATAAATGGGGGCTAATGGTTGGAACCCCAAGAACACATGAAAATGGTCGTAGCCAATAGAGCTATGTTGAACATATGGAAGAATATCATTCTCTTTGTGCTCCTCTACAATATTGTTGACCTACTTCTGCTGGATAGAAATTTCTTGGGACGAGGATGTAGTGGTCACAGTGACCTTTTGTTCACCGTTTAACTAGATCGTGAAGAGGGAAAAATGTTTGGTCTGAGAGATTACTTTGTGGAAATGTTTTTCTGAGATAAATGAAGTGGCAGTAGCTACAACTACCTCTGGTACCCTGTAGAGTTGACCTCCAGAGTAACAATGACACTATGGGGTGAAGTCTCATGGATAGAATGATGTTTCTACATATATTATTATCCTAAAATAACATCACACACTACCTCATCCTTGAAGGGATTGATGCCATAGGAAATGTGATACTTTTGGCTGACACGGATGTCTCATCCCCGAATCAACCATATGATGGTGTATGGTTGGGGGTGTGGCATTATTGGAAACTTCAATATCTTGACAGCCTCGGTAGATATTAGGTTCTTATGACTCCCATTGTCAACGGTGTAATGCAGTGGGGTCCCATTTACCCACATCTATGAGTGGAAGAGGCGCTCCCCCTCCTCAATATCCTCTGTTTCTTCTGGTTTTTTGTTGTGGCCACGATGGTAGCAATAAGTTCTTCATCAATGATATGTTTCTATTTATTGTGCTTTAAATCAGAGTTAAAGTCACGTTCTGATTCTTTTTCTTTGAGCTCAACCACCAATGATTGTTTCGAGTGACATTCATCGGTGTCGTGTCAGGGGATGTTGTGGAACTCACACCACTTTCTAGTGTCTTTCTTAAACTTCTCGTTACCCTTCTTTTCCTACATCTTAGACATGATCTATTGAGGTTGGCCTTCCTTTCTGATATGTCCTTTGTTCTACGAGTTAGGGTTGCCTTTCCCATACTTCTGTTGTGGCATATTTTGAAACCCAAACTCCCTCTTACTCCACTGCTTGAATTTATAATCGATTTTGACTGCATATCGATAAGAAGATCCCAATGAGGAGATGTCCAAGAAATATATATTTGTTTTTATATATCTGTGTAGACCACTACAGTACGTCAATATCAGGTGTCTCTTAGAGTCTTTGATACCCAACTTTGAGAACAAGGTATGAAATATGTTAGTGTACTTTGACACTGTTTGTTCTCTTTTCTTATGTAGAGTTTTCCATCTCATGTATTGGTCATCATAGTTTCCGAGAAGGTAAAACTCCTCCTTTAGGGAATATACAAAGGTTTTCCAAGTGGGTTCTCTCCTGAATGTTGTAGATTCACCTGCGATGTACATATCCTAATAACCTTCCCACCAAGATTTGACATGACGAAGGGATTTAAGGAGCATGAAGGTGATGTTTTCATTGTCGAAATTGTTTTGGACAAAATAATAACCTTCTAGCAGATTTAACCATTTTTCTAAAGCTCCTACATCTATCTGGCCTTCAAATAAGGGGGCATCAAAATTGACTTATACCTTGAAGGGTGTCACACCTTTGAAATGGCTCCTTGTTGAAGATGCCTTGGTCGCCACCATAGGTAGTCTTAGAAGGATTTGAGTGAAGTCATCCATCATCTCATTCCTCTATCACACGAGGGCTTCCTCGAGCAATATCTTGAAAGGATATCCTGCTTTTTTATCTCCCTTTTATTCTACTATGGGAGGTTGCTTGTGCTAGAGAGAGAGGTTGTCCTCAAGAGAAACTATCTTGAGACCCAAATCTCTATACCATGACCTCATGGGGACCTACTATGAGAAATGACAAGGACCATACTTCTCTGATACCATTGATCCAAATTATTTTGAGAACGACGTGAAGATAAAAATAGAAGAGAGATATAACAAAGAAATACATAGAGATATTTCAAGAAACACAAAAATATAGTGAAACCAAACTTCTATTAATGAATAAGAGATAAAAACACTATAGAACAAAACCTGGTAGAATGGGGTAGCTTATCTCTAAAAATAAAGAGATGTTGGCTATGCTTCATTCACAACAATATTTACATCACACTCCATTGTTTATTTAAAGGGCCTCCTTCACCTCAATTATATATGAAAGAGTGAGAGGAGAACAATTCCCATGATGCATGTGGGATAAATTAATCTATCTTTAACAGGGTTGAAAAATTTTTGGGAGCGAAGAAAAGTTGCGATGAGGAGCGCTAGGGTTTAAAGATCTATATGCCTCCAACCCTGTCACAACCAGGTTTCCCCCCACATAAAGACATTATTTCTATAGTTGATGTCACGCCTAACAAAACAGAATGGACACAGAAGGGGGGTGAAAAACCCCTCTTATATAAATGTATCAACAAATGAGATAGACGGAACCCACGCCAGGTGGCTTCCCTTTGAACCCCCGCCTCACCTTCGTGATCAATTTCTACAAGATGAACAAGGATAAGGAAAAAAAATGGAAATTGAAGTTGAATTGTCTCACCCAAAGGCATATCATAATTGGGAGATAGGGAAATGTATTCCCCCAGGCACCAACAACACCAAAATATGTGGTAAGATCCACTAGGGTTGGAGAACACACCCAATTTATTAAGGATCATGCCTTGATTGGGAAATTCTTAGGGTTATGGCCCTCTGGAAGAGACCTTATGAATTGAATCAAGACCCGGTGGAAACCGAAAGGAGACTATGAGATTGAACTTAGCTCAAAAGGTTTTTTCACGATCATCTTTTATAATCTGGAGGATAAAGATCAGGTCTTTGAAAATGGCCCTTTCTTCTACAATTTTGTGGGGCTACATCTACTATTTTGGATTGATCACTTTTACCTAGAGAAGGAGGAATTTTCCTTTGCCCCTATTTGGATCCACCTCTACTCCTTTGCCCATGAATTTTGGCTTGAAGAAATATTAATGGGCATCAACAATACATTGGGATGATATGTCAAATCCTTAGAGGCCACTAATTAAAGAAGATACACATCCTATGCATGGATTTGTGTTTAAATGAACATATCCAAGGCCCTACCTGGCTCAGTGACCATAGAATATCAAGATGAAGACTAGATCCATACCATAGATTATGAACATATCCCATTCCAATGTAGAAAATGTCATGAAAATGTATGTCTCTTCTGGGATTGTCCACTCTATGCTCCAACACGACCAGTGGAAGAGGAGAAACATAAATATGGCTTCACACAAGTTTTGGGTCGTAGGAAACAACCACCAAAAAAATCCAATCAAGGTGGAGGCGAGAATATCCTCACTATAAAATCCTTTGATGCTCTCAACAACCTGTTGGATGTAGAGGAAGTAGAAAATACACACATACTAGAAGAAATGCACGAAGACAAAGGCAAGGTAAAACAAACCCTAGACCGAGTCCTAGAACAAGTCATGGTTCATGAATCCCCAACTTAGCTGGAACTAGGAAAGGAATCTGATGAAGGAGGAGATACCATTATGCATATGCATGAACAATAATTAGTGGACATAGATCTAGACAAGATAGAGGAAGCCTTCAATAAGAAGGAACTGCAAACTATACCCATTGAGAATCTCAAAAGGGTACATAAGGTATTCATTGGATCCACAGTTGGTGCTACTTCAAGACTAGGAATACATCCAAATCCTGATATGGATCCCAAAATGATCCTTAAAGAGGGAAAATGATGGGAGTGTAAGATGGCCCATCAATTGATCAAGGAGGTAGGTAATTTTATGATTAACTTGGGACAAATGCAATGTCTCACCGAGGGATTTTTCTCCCCCCCACACAACTCCTCATGATGAATATAATAACTTCGAATATAAGTGGCCTAAATGGAAGATCCCAAAAAAGTATTCTTCATAGTTGCATCAAGGCAGAGGATTGAAGCATTGTTTTTGTTACAGGAAACCAAATACGCATGGGAAATGGTAGAGGATTTTTTTAAAAGATGTTGGCATCACTACAACTTCATATATACTGATTCAAAATGTGTAGCAAGAGGTCTTTCCATCCTCTAGAACCCAACCTCTATTATTGTTGACTAGGCCTTCCCCACCGTGGGCACACTTACAACACACTACCAAGATATTGGATCTGGTAAATAGGGAGTAATCACAAATGCCTATGGTCCTTAGAATAGCTAGGAGAAGGATAATTTCCTAAATAATATAGCCTATTTAGAATAATTAATAGGTCAAAAGTGTTGGATTTTGGGAGGATATTTTAACATCATCCTTACATTAGAAGAAAAAAGAGGGGGCTCGAAGTGAATGGACCAAGACAGTATCAAGTTCAAAGACCTCATATATCACCTCAAGATGATTAACATTGAGACCATAAATGGCTCCTTCACCTGGTCTAATAAGTGTATTGGATCCCAACAAATAGCATTGAAACTGGATCACTTTTTAATCTCGGAAACCCTAATGCTATAGGGACCCTTGATTGAAGCAACCATCATCCCAAAATTAGGTTCATATCACTGGCTAGTCCAACTATGGATGGACACGATAGCTACTCACAAACTCAAACAATTTCATTTTGAAAAATTTAGGCTAACCCACCCATACTTTCCTGATCTATCCCGCACCTGGTGGGCTAATGCAGAAATCCCACATGACACAAAGAAGTATAGATTTCAATAACGCTTAAAAAAATTCAAGCAGTAGCTTTGGGACTAGAACAAGAATGTCTTCGGAAATATATTTTAAGCACAAAAGGACCTAGAGCAATGAATAGAGGATGTCCAATATGATTCAATCTTATATGGATACTTAGATGCCCTATGATAGGAGGAGGATCAACTGAAACAACAAATCGAAGAATGCCATAGGCAGGAGGAAATAATTTGGAAGCAAAAACCCCAATTACAATGGCTCAAGGAAGGAGAAAGGAACACAAATTTCTTCCATATCTCCATGATCCATAGATGATGCATCAATCATATCACAAGGCTTGAAGTTGCATAGGGTAACACAATTCTGGACCATGGAGAAATAGAAACATAGTTGGTTAATTACTACAAAAAGCTTTTATCAAAACCACCCATTGACAGAACACCAACTATCAATCGTGTAACCCAACATATTCCAGCCTTCATTACACCTGAGAATAATTAGTATTTAATGAGACCTATCATGCAGGATGAGGTAGATCAAGATGTCAAGGACATGCCCCTAGGAAAGGCCTCTGGGCTAGATGGATTCACCATGGATTTATTTCACAATTGTTGGTCGATGATATGAGAAGAGGTTTGGAAACTAGTAGAGGAATCTCATACTATAGGTCAGGTGATATTTTCCCTCAATGCCACTTTTATCACCCTCATACCCAAATAGGAACGAGTTACCAACCCGAAGAAATTCAGACCCATAGTACTCTCCAATGTCATCTACAAGATTATCACCAAGGTCATTTCTCTTCGACTCAAACCTATACTTCCTTTCATCATCTCCAAGGAACAGTTAGGTTATGTGGAGGGGAGACAAATCATGGATAGTTTCATCCTAGTTCATGAGGTGATCAATTCTCTCAAGTCCACTCGCACCACAAGTATTCTCATTAAGGTCGACCTCTCTAAATATTTTGATCGACTTAGTTGGCACTACATGCATTCTCTTCTTTTGGCCTTTGGGTTCAATAGAGATCGAATATCTTGGATAATGAATCTCACCACCCCAACCTTATTCTTCATTTTATTTAGTGGTTTCCCATCCCATCCTTTTTTCCCCTCTCGAGTTATCCATCAAGGGGACCCTCTCTCCCCTTTTCTCTTTGTCATCATGGCATAAGGCTTGGGATGGTACATAACAACCTCGATTTCAGATGGCTCCCTTCAAGGGATCCCTCTCCACATACTACATCATGTTGCCTCCTAAAACTAGTTCATGGATGATACCATGCTCATGAATAATCCCACTTCTCAGGAAGCCAATAGGCTCAACACCATCCTTACAAAATTCAGTGAAGCCTCGGGCACAACTTTTAACTTTGAAAAATCAAAACTATTCTTCTTCAATATTCCCCCGACAGTCCAACAACACATTTCTTTCCTCTTAGGTATACCCAACACTCCCTTCCATCCAATTACCTGAGAATTCCCCTTTTGGATTGGGATGCTCATAATAACTCTTGGGATTCCCTCATCCTATCAATTTCCAATCGATTAAATACCTAGACCTTTAGATCCCTCAATCTCCATGCCAAACTTATCCTTTTAAAATCCATGCTCCAAGCTATCCATGCCTATATGTTCTCAGATTTGGTTTCTCCACAAACTATCATCAAAATCATAAGTAACTTGCAAAGGAATTTCCTCTGGCATGGTCATGATTTGGGGGAAAAATTGGCCCTAGTCAGTTGGGAAAAATTTTGTAGACCAAAATCCTTGGGAGGACTAGGCCTTCGAGACCCGAGAAAGCTAAATAATATCACGGGAGTGAGAATTTGGTGGTGCTGGCTCAAATTTCCTATTCAAATATGGCTAAAAAATACACCCCATATATTCCACAAGGACAAAGTATTCTTCTCGATGATCAAATCCAAGGCTCCAATATTTGGAACGCATCCTGGCGGAATCACCCTCTCATACAAAATCACACTTTATAGGAAGTATAGAATGGTCAAAATGTTATGTTTTGGATGGATTCTTGGCATCAACTCCCTCTATTGCAAACAATGGAAAATTTATGCCCCTTTTAGGATCATATCCAAGGGTTTGAGCACCTGAAATTCACCGACCTTTGGAATAATGTCTCTCACCATCCACCCTGGCACAGTTGGAAAATGATCCCACACGATCTCCACACTCTAGTAGATTGTGACTTACAACCTTGGCATACCATAATGAAACGAAGGAAGATTTGTATCAGTGAGGATTCAAACATTCTTCGTTGGGGGTATACCCCTTCTGGAATGTTTACAATGAAAGAGGCCTACTACCTTCAGGATAATTTTCATAATCAACTGAAAGAGTATATCTAGCATCATCTGGAAAACCAAACTATGGTCTAAAGTCTCCACCTTTCTTTGGATCATGGTTCTGAATCAAATCCTAACTTGGGACAACCTCAAGCGGAAAGGCTTCATTGGACCCTCAATTTTATATCTCTGTTAGCGATAAGAAGAAACTATGGAGAATATATTCAATCAATGCCCCAACAATGAGGAAGTCTTGGATCAGGCCTTTCAAATCATGAGGAAAAATAACAAAGAAAGGAATAACATCATAAGCACCATCAGGAATTGGGGAACTGAGGTCTATAGAACCCCACTCCTGAACAGGATTTGTCAACTCCTCCTAGGCTTCATTGTGTGGTAGGTATGGAAAGAAAGGAACAAAAGTATCTTCCATTCCCAAGACTCCACCCCCTCACATATCTAGTCAATTATATTCAAGAACATACATGAAACCATCCATGCCCAACCCTGGACCCAGGAAGACTTACCCACTAAACCTCATGAATCTCTCATTATTTCTTCTTGGCAGATAATGACACCCAGAACCCCTCCTAATCTGATTTGTCCTCATAATTCCATTTCCATAAGCCCCTCCACTTGGCATTGTCCCCCACCTGACTTCTGTAAATTAAATTTTGATGGTTCCTCAAAGGGTAATCTTGGCCTGACAAGATTTGGGGCGGTTATCAAAGATAACACATGCCAACTCCAACACCTCACGGCGGGACATCTGGGACATGATACAAAAAACTCAGTGGAAATTTGGGGTCTCATCATAGGAATACAACTAGCCTCTCATTTAAATATGACTCACTTCATTATTGAAGGGGACTCCAAAATAATCATCTCACTAGCATCCAAAATCATAAACAAAAATGATCCAGAGAAAATCACTCCAAGTTGGTGCCTTCTGGGCCCTATAAATAGCTTACAAGCCCTTATTCTTCCTTCTCTCACTCTTATCACCTCTCACATAAGATGCGATGCTAATAAGGTCACTGAAAAATTTGCTAATGAAGGAGTTGCTTCTCAAATAGAGGCTATCCTTATCAATGCACAACATCATTCAACCTTGCAACTGTTGATTCAATGCAAGGAGTTGGCTCTACAAGATTCCCCCCTCCCATATGGGGTGACATCTACCAACCTTGTGATACCTAGCACACATGTGAATAGATTAGTTAAATCCCCTCACCTCCATCCTCCCCCTCAATCCATCCACCATGCTGGGAGGGAGATAGTGCACCGGAATAACACGGGAATATTAATGGTGCAAATTTAGAACCAATTATGTCTTACCAAAGCAGGTATGGTGCAGCTAGGTGACATCAAATCCTTCCTCATGGTTCCTTTCTCTATTATTTCAATGGTTTTAATGGAGGTAAGACTTCACAGTGGTTCCTCAAATTTTCATTCCCTGCTTGAACTTTCTCTCCATTAGGGCCATGCTCCCACACCCATTGATTCCATTTCCCCTTTGGTTTCCATTTCCTATATGCACTCATCCTTCGTCCCCATCATTTTTCTCTTCCCCCTGGTTTTTGAGTATTTCACCATCTCTCTCTGGCTTGTTTACACCATGCTGTGTGAAAGGGGTAAACCCAAACATGGGCTGACCTACTATAGCTTTGTAGCCCGGAACCATCATCCATGCCCTTCCTTAACCCCCTCTCTACCTCCCAACCCGTTCACCAGTCCTGTCAACTTGCCCCATTCTCACCAAAATTGGCATGATGATTCTCAGCTTCCCCTTGGCAATTTGGAGCCAATGCCTCAAAATTTCAACCCTAAGATTTCTTTAGGTGGTTGTCCAACAGAGTAATAAATTCCTCCAAGTTGGATGGATGATACCACTATGATGACTGATTTCTTTTTCAATTCCATCCCCCCTATCCATCTTGTAACAACACTGGGTGATTGTGTGATATAGGAAGAAATTCCTCCACATTGGTTGGAAGAATCAATAAGGGGGACAACCCCAAATGTCAATGCATCATTCAATGGGACCACCAGGACAAAAATGTATTATTTCCCGGTTGAGGAGGAGACTCCTCCAAAAAGGTTCTAGGAAGCAACAACACAACCAACCTTAGCAACCCACGACCCATCCATTGTTGTGAGCTCAGGGAAATAACTGCTAAGTCCATGCAGATTCTCGGAGGATCATCTACAATTTATTTTTGGCATGCACTGGGACATGGCAGACCAAATTCATCATCAGAGAACCCTTAGTCATCACCTATACCTCTTGTTCAACTCCTTGTCAAACGAGCCTACCAAAGGCTGTTGCCTGACTTGCTTCCAACTGTTCGTTTTCACTTTCCTCCATGATGGATGTCCGAGTTCGCCAAATCTTTAGTTTTATTATGGTCATATTATCAGGTCTAGACAATATACATTTGCAGTTAAATTTTTCACTAGTTAGACTTTGGTTCTGGCCTATCTGCATGTCTATCATCTCTACAAACCACCTATTTTGTTTTCTATGCATGTGGCAGAATTTGAACTATGTATTTCTATGGTGAATTTTTAAGGTAATATAATCTCTTTTTTTATTTAAAAAAAAAAATTAATCTAAGTTTATAAAATTCCATAGGAATGTAAAACACTATGACTTCCCAAGCAGTCACCCATCCTACAATACTACTCTATCCTGGGCGCACTTAATTGTAGAGTTATAATGGGATCTAGCGCATTAATTCTATGTAATAGACATGTACATAAAGTCACTAGAGAATCATTAAATGATGTTTGTAATTAACAAATGAAGATGGAATTACATTCCATTCCCCATAAAAAGGGTGAATATCATGGTTTATCAAAACCATAGGCTTGAAAGTTGATTCAATGGAAAAGGTGGATGGCCATGGAGATCCACCTAGATCAATTACAACACTTGAGCATAAGTGAGCATAGTTAAACATATAATAGGAAACACAAATAACCAAAAAACTTCAATGATATATTGATGCATGAGACCATATATACATAATATCAAAGTTTAAATAACTCCCTTGAATCAATAAATACACGTTCTACTTTGATTGGCCAATTCACATAATGAAATCTTTAAATTCTACCTCAACCTATGCATTGGTTGACTATCATGGTTGACCAAATTGACTAGTTAAGTGCTTAGTTGACCACTTAGTTAATTTCTCAATCCACTCTCCTAGTCAATTATCAACTATTAACTAACTATCTCCAAAATTTTCAAATGTGTGATGAACCTACATAGTTTTTTGTTCCAACACCACCCCATAAGAACAATACTCTAGAGATTCATGACATGAAATTATATTCACTATACACCCCCCATAATTGCAACTCTTTGAATCCCAATCATAATCCAAAATTTCACAAACTTAGATTCTATGAGAGGCTTTGTAAATATATCAAAAACTTGATCGTCTATATTTCAATAGATAAGAGACAAAGTAACATATTGTACCAACTATCTCAAATAATTTGCATAAAACTCCACATGCTTCATATTATTGTGAGAAACTAGATTCTTAGCCACTTGTGTGGATATTTCTTTAACATAGTATACTGCATTCAAATATGTTAGCTCTCTATAAACTTTGTTCGACTGAGAAACAAATGACAGAGGAAACCTACAAACCAACTTTCACACCGGAAAACCAGCCTTTTGGACCTGGAGAGGGCTCTCTCGAGAGACTTTGTCTCGGTACAAGATATGGCTTTAAGCTATCAGCTAGATTTAACACCTTTAAATAATAATTTCTGGTTCTATTGGTGAAAGAGAGTAAGACCTCGGGCTATGGAGTCGATTTAAGAAAATGATAGAAACAAATGACTTGGTGACTGAACTTGAGAGGATAAAGGCTAAGTAAGCAACAATTTTTAGCTTAAAATTGTTGTGTGTGGCGAGGGGAAAAACACATGAAGCAACTCGGAGCACCATGGAGGATGAATTCAAAGTTAACTTAGAGGAAACACAGTTATCTAAATGGCACAAATCTAGGGCACTATGCAATGAAACCTACGTTCGAAATTACGTTCAGACAGAAATAGATATGAATAAAGAATACATGAAGTACGTATGCAAAGAAAGGAAACAATACATCCAACTTCTACAATTAGAATCTTTTCATCAAATCTTCAGGACTTTTGCATTAAATTTCGATCGAGCTCAAAACTACATTCAGTAGTCATTATCTACACTAGTTTTTCCAACCAACCTGGCTTACATCGAAAGGAAAAAATATATAGGATAGGGCGCCACTTGGGCTGCCTTTCTCTCTAACTACTATTCCTAGAAAGTAGGCAACTGAGAATTCTCTTGCTAGATGACTCTTCGTATGATGCTTTTCCAGTAATAGAAACCAGTTGTATTCGGTCGTATCATAACCACTCATCTTTCCATGGCGGTTCAGTTATCAGTGAGATCTCGTCATGGGGAGAGTGATCTGTTGATGTCTTCCTTTGACAAGCTATCTGAACGATCAAGTGGTCTGTTAGACTCCCACCATCTATTGTAATGGTGCTGATTTTTGCCGCGTGATCATTTGCTGGAATGCGTATGTGGCGAGTGACTGTGGACTATCAGAATCATTACCAAAATGATAACATTGTTTGAAAGGTGACGCCCTTTCCAAAAATGTTAAAATCCGTGCCACATTTTAGAATACAAGAATGAACTCGGTTAATCATGCTTCTTCTGTGTGCTGGCAAGAGCCATGCGAACTTTCTCCCTGGCCGATTCACATTCTGTAAAGTGTTTCACATTCCTTTCTTCTGATATCCTCTATGTTTTACGTAGCTGTATGATTGTATCCTGCACTTCCCCGAGCTGTATCTTGAGCCACATCACATTTCCCTCATGACCTTGTAATGCTGACACTTCAAGGGTGTTTGCTGTTAATTGTTGTCTTAGTTCTGTATTTTCTTGGTAAAGCTCGACGATAGTGAGTTGCGCTTGTTTAAGCTTCTGAGATAGCTCACAAACATCTGTGATTTTGGCATCTATTCTCCTCGTCCTGCTCTAGCTGTCACAACTTGTACCTTCTAGAGGTTCCATCCCAATGGCACACATGAGCGATTCTTTGACAACCGACTTTCCACATGGTTTGCTCGAGACTCGGGCTTCCCTAGCTTCCTTGTTCTTCCTTGGCATGCCCCTTCTTTGGGGTATTTGTTGTTGGGGGGACAGGGTGTCCAACTTCCTTCCTTCTTGTGCAACCTCCATGCAATATGATATTATCATTTCCACGAGAGGAGGGGAATCTCCCTTTGGATCCTTGGGAATGCCTGCAGCAAGAAAAAATGAATCCCAGTTGCTTCCTGACCATTCTAACTCCTCAACTACCAACAATTTAGTAAACGAGACATGAGATAGTTTCTTTTTTGGCTAATCAAGTTCAGCCTGGGCATTGTCTGCCATCTCTCAAAGGCTCTAGTGTAAGAAAAAGAGTAGATTTAATGGTCTCCTTCCTGTGAAGTGCATCATAAATCTAATGTGATGTGAATGTACTCTGTCGAACCTCCCCTCACAAGTGAAATATTTCCTAATTACTCCAAGGAGTTTATAAAATGGTTCCTGCAAATATCTACTGGGAACACCCATCTCAACATTCCCACCTAAACAGTCTCACTTGATGAAGTATTCATAGCACTGCGCATCCAAGGACATGCCTTTGAACCACCTTTTTCCATGGAGAGGGATCTTTTTCGCGGTCGACAGAGTTTCTTCTCTTACCTAGATAGTGACACTCACAATCACCATGCAGAAACTGTCGAAACTGAGTGTGAACTACTCAACTAGTCTCATATTAAATCCTTGGATTTTCCTACAAAAGGCCATGCACCCGAACTGTTCGAAGGATGCTCTGACCTTTGAATATTCATTGATCAACATCAAGTTTTTGGGCTCAGGCCCAACGCTTCTGCCACTTTTCACGCCCTTCCTTATATTTTGGGAGGTTTCCATGGTGCAACATGTATTTGTCCTGCATGCGGTGAATTTGGCACGGGCCCAAGACAACAATATTGATCAACTTGGACTTGCGAGAAGGACTACAAAAAATGCATGAGCTTGGCTGGTGAACAGAATGCATGCAGAAAACCAAAATTTATAATAGAGCGGGTGGGAGGTGGAATCATGCCAGGGAACACAGAATTCATGGCGACTGGATGTTTTGAAGTGAATTGGAGATTTACCATAGAACATCTGTGTGATGAGTACACTTTGGGGCGTGTGAAGTACAAATGATAAGGATTGCAGAGCATATGTGATACAAGCATCGTGATTTTTCATTCTTTCAGCCTTCATAATGAGCTGATGATGGTCATTGCACTTGTCGACGCGACTTCTATTTAACAACTTGCCCAACCCTTGGCACATAAAGACTTCCTTTCTAACAGGACCCGACCCTTTGGGAACAAACTCGTACCATTTACACATGTTTTGACTCTGACATCCCTTCCCGACTCCAAGGGCCAACCAACCACTTTCTAACTTCGATCCATTTGTTGTTCGGTACCTGACCTCACATGCTTTGACACACGGGCCATGACTCGACTAAGATCGACTCCTTTTAAAAAAAAATATGATGGCGCTAACAACTAGCTCCAACAGAGATTCTATCCTCCTAGTGAGGTAGCAAAGAACAATAGACTAGGTGCCTGACCATTGGGACTTATTTGACTTTTAGACACTGAAACATGAAAAACAAAATGTAACCTAAAATTATTGACACAGTTTCTAGAAAACTCAGCAAAAACTCAGGGCCTTCGCTTCGAGATTCAATTGTCTACTAACACATTGACTCGAAAACGCCTATCCTGAAAACAAAATAAAATGATTATTTACAATGACGTGTGACTCAAAACGAACTTTGTTGCACCAGATAGTGTTTGAGGAACTTGTCTCTTGCAGGACCCCAACCAACACATTCTCCATTAAGATATTCTTGAAAATAAGTGGTGTCCCCACGATATGCACTGATTTTGAATGGACTCGTCCATAGATGATCGAACTTTCCGTGATTTCCTTTATCTTCATTCCTTGCATCCCATTTCAGCACCATGTCTCCCATCTAAAATTCCTCCTTAGAATTCTTATCAAAGGTTTTCTTCATCCTTTTCTGGTGTAGTTGTGATTGATTGTACACCCGCTCCCTCATCTACTCTGTGTGAATCGACTGATTTATCCTCCTCTGTGCATCATCTGTCTCGGCTTCCTATTCCTGCAAAAACTTCCTGACGGGAAACCCCAGTGAGTTGGGGAAAACCGCATCTACACCATATATGATATGGAATGGAGAGGTCTAGATAGGATTATTGGTAGTGACCCTATCCACCCATAGCGTGTAAATAACATTTTTATGCCAAGACTTCTTGTTGTCTTGCAGGAGTCTTTTGATTATCCTAGTCAAACTTTTATTTGATGATTTTGCTAACCCATTTCCCTATGGGTAATACATTGTAGAATGTCCCAGGGTTATATTTTAATCCTAAAAAAACTTCTCCATCTTATTGGACTTGAACGCGGCCATGTTATCTGTTATGATCTTGATAGGGCATATGAATCTTGACAGGATGTTTGTCTCCATAAATTGAAAGATAATTGCATCAGTAGCCTACTTCATTAGAATCACTTCTATCCATTTAGTGAAGTAATCTGTGGCCATGAGTATCTATATGTGCTGTGCCAAGGATGGAGGATGGATATCCCCTATAAATTTCAATCCCCATTGCATGAAAGGGGCTTCGACCGAGATCAATTTCAGCGGCAGGGGTTGCAACTTTCTCCTTCCATCGAAAATATGACACTCGTGGCAACTAGAAACTTCTTTGTATACATCTGCGAATATGATAGGCCAATAGTAACCTTCTCTTAATATTTTATGCATGGTGGTTTTCTAGTAGTGATGTCCTCTGTATTCACCTTTGTGGAATTCCCTGTTAGTTCATTTCACGTCATTTTCCAGCAAACAATTTAGCAATATCCCTCCAAGATCTTTCCAATATAGTGAGTTATCCAAGACACACAACTTAACAACTTTGAGCTTTAAGAATCTAGCCTTGGTCTTCTTAAACCCGAAAGGGCTTTGTTGGAGCCGGAAGTCACTCCTAGATTGCTTGTAGGAGCAGAGCCCGATGCCCATCAGTTTAATGTCACGATTTGTTTTAAAGGGGTGATCAAATGGAGAAAAACTCGAGGAGATATCACTCTAACTCGGGGACTGAGTCTGGTATATATGGTGACAAAGGAGGTTTTGATCCAACTTCAGCCAGTGGGTTGATAAAAGGGTGAGTAGGTGGAAGAATTTAGTGAGGAAAATGAAAAAACATCTTTGGGCCACAGGATTGTGGCTATTTGTAGAAGAAAGACGCTGAATGTAAGATCCGCTTGGTTCAAGATCTCAAGAAACCGAGGAGGGCTTGACTGGATCCTCCAATTCCAAGTCACTCAACGTTGAGAAAATCATGAGAACTGGCTAGAAACATCATAACTGCTGCAATGATCCTACCAACATCATCCTATAACAGCTATAGCTCGATTGGATCCTCCAATTCCGAGCGTTTCTAACACAGTGTAACAGAGACGTAAAAGAAACTGGCATTCATCAAGAAAGAAGTCTCAAAAGTGCATACATGACCAGAGTATCAGTGCTTCATTAAATATTTACAACCGGGAGCTCAGCTCAACCATCGATAGATACAAAAATGGCAAAAACGCCTACATATACTTAGAATAATCAATAGCAGCGGAACCAAGATGATGCATTGAAAGATTTGCGTCTGCATGGCTTCTGACAGTCAACCTTTGAAGGGTCGTGCAACTTAAGTCAGACGCAATCTAATTCTTTGTCAGTTTCCAATGGCGAATCGACATGCCTTTAATTCATTGCAGGACGTCCCCATTATGGTGGAGATGATGTCTAACCACCACCAACCGCTTCAATAATTGCTTCTTGGGCTTGAGGACGATCAGGCCAACTCAGCATTTTGGGATATAGAAGACTCCTCGCGTTGCCACCTGGAATAACTGAGTAGCTTGGAGGACAAGTATGGAGGCCAACATGGGAAGTGGAGGGGCGGAAACAAGGTGATGGGGCCACAACCACAGGGGCGAAGTAAGAACGATGAGAGGCGAGAGAGGTGGCAGGGGATGACATAAGGCAAAAGGGATATAAGTGGGGAAGGTGGAAGAATGGACGTGGCGGGTGGTGAGCGGACGATGAGACAGGGAAGGGGCCACCCGGATGAAAGGATGGAGGAGGACATATGACACACGGTAGCGGGAGGAAGGCTGTTCTGGAGGATGACATGGCGGGAGGAGGGCCCACGCTGGATAAACATAGGGTAACTGAGAGGGTCGAGACTAACCCAGCTCCGTTGATCCGGGCGCGGTAATMTCAGCCGTCAGAAGCTGCGTCTACGATTCCGGACCCCCCYCTCTGCTTAAAGGTAGAAAGGCGGGGGGGGGGGTCCGGAATTGCTATTATTGCCATTGATCTGGGCGTGCTAATCTGGGCCGCTGAAGAGGTGCGCCCCGGATTCCGGACCCCCCCCCGCGTTTAAGGGTAGAAAGGCAGGGGGAGTCCAGAATCACACCTGTGTCGTTGATACAGGTGCTGTGATCCTAGCTGTCCAATCTTGCTTTTTATTTAATCATGGGCACATTAGCACCCAAACTTAGGACAAGTGGGTTTTTAACCCATTCTTTTGCATTTTGATCCCCTTACAAGAAATATCTCTAACATCTGGCTCCATGGGGGATAGAGTCATCCCTGTGATGCTCTAAGAACTCTTTTGCAGATTCAGTGCCTTTGCTGTTGGGCTATGGAGTCATTTATTAGTCCGAAAAAACAAAAAACGGAAACAATATGTACAAAACGAAACAAAAAGAGCCAACCGTGGATCACAAAAAACACTTTTTCAAGAAATGCCCATTTACTGGGCTGCCAAAAAATTCATTGCCTTCCAGATCCTGCAACCTGTAAATGTTGTTTGAAAATACTTCAAGGATCTTGAAAGGCCCGATCCAGAGGGCATCAAATTTACTGTGTTTGCCCTTTTCCTGCCTGGGTGCATCCCATTTGAGCACTAGATCACCCTGCTCGAATTCCTTCTTCTCGTTCTTCCTGTCAAAAGCCTGCTTGATATTTTGCTGACGATTGTAGGCTCTATCCATGACCTGTTCTCTGATCTGCTGCACTTCCCCCATATGATGAATCCTTCTGAGAATATGATTAGGTTCTCCTTCAAGGACCTGGAGGAAACTTGCCAAAGGTAAGGCAAGCTAAGTGGGGAAAATGGCCTCTATTCCGTAAACAAGTTGGAAAGGAGAGAGACCCAGGGACTTCTTAGTTGTCACCCGATCGTCCCAGAGAGAAAATTTGAGATTTGAGTCCTAGGCCTTCTGATTGTCCTCCAATAAAATTTTGATAAGCTTGATCAGGCTTTTATTGGAGGACTCCGCCAGTCCGTTTCCTTGAGGATAGTATGGAGTAGAGTGAACCAATGAAATCCCAAATTGTTCACAAAATTTGATCAGAGGCTCAGACCTGAAGGGGGAGGCGTTGTCAGTGATAATTCTATTTGGGCAGCCAAATCTGGCTATGATGTCTTCCAAGAGGCTGACGATTACTTTGTGAGAGGTGCTCCTGGTGGGGACCACCTCTATCCACTTGGTGAAATAATCAGTTGCAGTGAGGATCCATCTGTGCTGGCCACTTGAGGGAGGATGAATCTCTCCGATGAAATCCAATCCCCACTGCTGAAAGGGTGCTGAAACTACTACAGGCTTTAATGGAAAAGATTTGAGTTGTTGTTTACCTGAGAATTTCTGGCATTTGATGCAAGCCCTGACTTCCCTGCAGACATCAGTAAACATAGTAGGCCAGTAATACCCAGCCCGAAGGATTTTGTGGGCTGTGGTTTTCCAAAAATGATGACCCCCGCAGAGACTGCTATGAAAATTGAACATCACCTTCTGGGCTTGCAAGGGGTCCAGACATCTTAATAATATCCCCAGAGGGTCTCTCCAATACAAGGTTCGGTCAATAAGGTAGTATTTGACCGCTTTGAGCTTTAAAGCTCTGGCCCTACTCTTTCCCAGTTCGTCAGGGGGCTTTAATTCCTGTAGAAAGTACAAGATGTCCCTGTACCAGGGACATGCTGCTAGTGGTATGGTGACCTGGGAATTACTACTGGATGACTTGGCTTGCTCATTGATGAAGTTAATCTCCAGGGCTTTGTAGTTGGATTCAGCCAACAACTTGGCCAAACCTTGCCCCTTTATCAGCCTGGTGGGCTTAATTTCTAGGTCAAACTCGAGGATCTTAGCTATCCATTTTCCCCTTCTCCCGTCTATGTCGGGCTGTATAAGGATGTCCTTCACAGAAGTTGAAGGGACATATGCAATGATTTTTTAGTGCAAAACGTAGATTCTGAAAGCTTTGAGAGCTTTCACCAATGCGTAGGCCTGCTTTTCCATGATCTCATATCTGAGTTCAACATCTCTCAATACCTTGCTGAAGAAGGCAATGGGCTGCTCTCGCCCTTGATCGTTTCTCTACAGTAGGACTGCTGCTATTGAGTCATCAGAAGCAAATGAGAAAATCAGGAAATCTTTAGAATAATTGGGACTGATTAGCACAGGTGCCTCAGTCAATGCTTTCTTTATCTGGGCGAAAGATCACCTGGATTCAGCAGTCCACCTTTTTTCATGGCCCTTCCTGAGCATGGCTATAATGTGTTTCATTAGCTCGGTGAAGTTCGAGACGAACCTTCTCAGAAAGTTGACCTTCCCCAAAAATGCCTGAACTTCTTTCTTAGACCGGGGAAGCGACAGGGCCTGAATTGCTTCCATCCTGCCTGGGTCAATCCTTACTCCCTCTGCTGACACTATGTGACCTAACAACTTCCCCTCTTTCATAGAAAACAATGATTTCTTGGGGTTTAAAGATAGGCCATACCTCCGACACTTTATGAAAACCCTCTTTAAGTGGCAACAATGCTCTTTATCAGTCTTAGAGAAGACTGTGATGTCATCCAGATATATCACCACGAATTGATCCTTCTCCCCAATGAAGGCTATGTCCATGGCTCGCTGAAACGTTGCTCCTGCATTCATCAGTCCAAAAAGAATTTTGGCATACATGAATGTTCCCCAAGGAGTGATGAAGGCTGTTTTTTCTCTGTCCTCAGGCATGACTGATATCTGATTATATCCATAGAAACCATCAATCATGGACATCCTGGATGTGCCAGTGACCCTCTGTAAAATGTGTTCCATGTTGGGCAGGGGATAATTGTCCTTCCTCGAACTTCTGTTCAGGTTCATGAAATCGACACAGAGTCCGATTTCTCCACTTTTCTTTCTCATCGGGACCAAATTGGCCACCCATTCAAAATATCTCAAGGGGACAATGATCTGGGCATCCAGCAGCTTCTTTACCTCTTTCTCCATGACAGGTAGTAGCATGGGATTTATCTGTCTCAGCTTCTGTTTGAACGGCTTAGCATCCTATTTTAGTGGGATCTTGTGCTCGATGACTGATGTGTCATACGTTTTGAGGTCTTTGTAGGTCCATGAAAACACATCAAAAAAATCTTTCAGCAACTTGATATATTCTATCCTCTGCTCTTCGGTCAAACTTCTTGACAGCTTGACAAACTTTGGCTTCTCAGGTGTGCCTATGTTGCATTCAGCTGTGTCATCATCATCACCTAAAACCTTACCTTTTACTGCCACATCATTCCCGTCGAACAATCTTTCTAACGGGATTAGTCCTCTCGGAATGTGATTGCTCGGTAGCTGAATGATCCGGTGATCAACAATTTTATTCACAAATTCCCCAGGGTGATGGTCATCTTCCTCTTCAGGATTCTCATCTATGTGCATTGTGGAAAAGTCATCAATGGACTGGAGAAATTTCTCAATTTCTTGATCGTCTTCAAATACCTTCTAGTGTTTGACATTGTCTGGTATAGAAGGTCTGTATTTTATTTCAACATCAGACCCGGCAGTGGGCGATGTGGGAACTTCGAGCACACTAGCTGTGAAAGCTAAATAGTTGGTCGAGGCATTTTCCTCCCTTGGAATGTAGGAAATGTTAAAATCCAGAAAGGAATCATCGAATAGATCCCATACCTCGTTTCTGTAATTCCTGAGCCGAGGATGCTTAGTCTGATAGACATTTTTGACCTGCTGGACAATCAGTTCTGCATCCCCAAACACAGCCATCTCCTTGATTCCCATTTCTTTGGCAGCTCTCAAACCCAGAACCAGAGCTTCATACTCTGCCACATTATTCGTGACCTCGAATTCCAACCTATATGACAGAGAGATGGTCTCATGACAAGGTGATATAAGTATCACTCCGACACCTGCACCCATACTGGAGGAAGCTCCATCAAAGAACATATTCCAAATAGAGGAAGTTGAAGGGGAGGATCCCTGATTAACGATGGGCTGCTTTCTGATCTGCAAAGAAGATTCAGGGGTGTGGGTGAGCTGTAGTAAACTGGAGCCTAAATCAGTGTCCAAGGCATAGATGGGATGATTGGTAGGGTTGGCCTCGTCATTGACAATGTAGGCTAGCTGGGCTTCTCTGTACAGTCTC
>ML781319.1:682816-700236 GCA_009831015.1 Picea engelmannii | reverse complement strand
AGGGGTGTGGGTGAGCTGTAGTAAACTGGAGCCTAAATCAGTGTCCAAGGCATAGATGGGATGATTGGTAGGGTTGGCCTCGTCATTGACAATGTAGGCTAGCTGGGCTTCTCTGTACAGTCTCCTATGTTCCCCTCCAAAGACCGGAATGGTGGCATATGTGAGGTCCATATGCAAGGTTCCCCCCAGTCTCTTTATCCAGGATCTTGACAACAACATGCCAAACTTAGGGGGGACATCGAGTACCACAATATCCATGACCATACTCTTCATGGGCAGCTGAAACAAAGAGACTACTAGGTCCTTAATCACTCCCAAACACTAGACCCTCCTGGAGTCAAAAGAATAGAGGTCATGATAGGCTCGGGTGACTTCCAGTTCTAATTCTTCCATGACGGCTTTGGGCATGAGGTTGTGGGAAGCCCCTGAATCCATAAGGCAATTATGCAGTACCTTGTCATGTATGTTCAGGGAGGTGTAGAAGGGAGGGGATGAATCATCTCTGTCTTCTACCATGGGACCTAGGACAACTGCAGACCTTTCATCTTGGAGGTTTATGGAGTCTGTGAGAGGGTATGAGGCTTCAGATTTCAGCAGTTCAGAGAAGCATTTTTTGAATTCCCCATGTTTAATTAACTCAGTGAGTGGCACATGAATTATGATTTTCTGGATCTCATGTTCGAAATTGAAAGAAGACATAGGCTTTGGGATTTCTCTAATTTCAGGAACATGATTATGGACAATGGGGGAGAGAGGTTGGGCCTTCTTACCTCTATCTTCTACTTCATTAGCAGGTTTCTCTGTTCTATTGGATGGCTCAGGAACGTCAGGTTCCGCTGCCCTTTTGTCAGACCTCAGGTTGTATCTGCCTCAGCCGCCGCTAGCTTTGTCTCCTTTGCTCAATTCATTCAGCTGACCATCCATGAGAGATTCTTCATATGTTGATTGGGTCAGATGAGGGAAAGGGGGAGTGACTTCTACACTGTGGATTTTAGGTTTAGGCTCTTCTGCTTCCCCTTCTTCTTCATCAGCCACAAAATTTTTCTGGAAGGGAGCCTGAATTTTTTGGTCGTCTCTGTCTCTTTCCTTCTCTCTGTGCATAGATGGAGGAGCGAAATTATTTGGCCTTCTGAAACCTGCCCTATTCTCGGTGCTCTGAGGGCCCTTGTTTATTTGTTTTCTCTCCACCTTCAACCTCTCCACCTCTTCTTTGAGGAGTTTCATAACTCGGGTCAGCTCATTTACTTGAGGGTGGGACAGTGATGGGCCGGAAGTTGAGGCTTCCGACTTTTCCTTTCTTCTGTCTATGTCAGCCTGACTTCTCAGTTTGTCAGCTACCAATATGTTGGATTCCACTTCTATAGATGCATCTTGCATCTGAGATAAAGAGGTGGCTCTTCTTTCTCTTAACATGAGACAAAAATCAGGGTCAAATGCACTAGCATAGGAAATTTGAGCAGAGGCCTCCGAAGGTTTAATCTCTGCAAGAATATTGTTGTACATCTTATTAAATCTTTTGGAGAAGTCTGAGACAGACTCCCCTTCCATCTTCCTTAGAGACCCAAACTCTGTCATATAATACATATAATCTTTTCTATCTCCCCACTGCCTCATGAAGATGTTATCCAAAGCCTCAATGCCAGCAATATATCCAGGGGCTAGTCCCTGGAACCATTTCCTCACCTCCCCATCAAGGCTCTGGACAAAGACTCTCATCCAGACATATTCACTCTCGATATTCAAGTTGTCTACATAGCTGTAAAAGGCAGCTAGGTGCTCTTTAGCAGTTACATCTCCCTCACCACTAAACTTGGGCATGTATTTCAAATAGTCTCCAGCAGGGAGAGGGTTCAAAGGCTGGGGTAGAATCAAAGGAGCATATCTGGCAGCAACTATGGCATCCATTCTGTTCAGAGGGGGATTAGCACTAGCCATAGGGATATTAGGTAGAGGAGAACTCAGAGGAGAAGGAGTATGGACAGGAGATGTCGGAACGAAGATTCTCAGAGGAGACAACGGAGAAAACAGAGAGAAAGACAAGGGACTTGAGTATGCAAACGCTTCTCTCTGCGCAGAAGTAACCACAAAAGGAGGGGTGGTGAAACCTCCAGAATCTCAAGGTCTGCGATGAGGCAAGACCTCTAGGGAGGAGGGAGTGACAAGGATTTCTCTTTCTGATACCAGACCAGGAGGATAAAACTCAGCAGGAACACTCCCGAAATTTAGAGAACGAGGGACTTCGGAAGAAGGACGACTAGGAAGATGCGAATAAGAAAATGGAGTTATCATAGAATGGGAGGGCGTATTACCTGTTTCATCGACGAAAACTTCTTTTGCATATCCCTTTCCCTTTCTGTGCACCGCTTCCGCGTCAGCTTCTGGTGTAGCTAAAGGCAAGTGTGGGTTAGACCTCGTATGTCTGCCTCTCGAAGCCACAGTTGATAGTGCAGGTTCTCCTCATCAAAGTCGTCACAATGGAGTCGCCAGGTGCACAGTAGCAATATTCAAGTTCTGATATCTGATGCACCTTCAGAATTAGTTGATCTTTGTCATTCAATCCCGGGGAAAATATTCAACTTTGTCCCCGGCAACGACGCCAGGAATGTTGGAGCCAGAAGTCACTCCTGGATTGCTTGCAGGAGCAGAGCCCGACGCCCATCAGTTTAATGTCATGATTTTTTTTAAAGGGGTGATCAAATGGAGAAAAACTCGAGGAGATATCACTCTAACTCGGGGACTGAGTCTGGTATATATGGTGACAAATGAAGTCTTGATCCAACTTCAACCAGTGGGTTGATAAAAGGGTGAGTAGGTGGAAGACTTTAGTGAGGAAAATGAACAAACAGCTTTGGGCCACAGGCTTGCGGCTATTTGCAGAAGAAAGACGCTGAATGCAAGATCCGCTTGGTTCAGGGTCTCAAGAAATCGAGGAGGGATTGACTGGATCCTCTAATTCCAAGTCACTCAGCGTTGAGAAAATCACGACAGCTGGCTAGAAACATCATAACTGCTACATTGATCCTACCAACATCATCCTATAACAACTATAGCTCGACTAGATCCTCCAATTCCGAGCGTTTCTAACATAGTGTAACAGAGACGTAAAAGAAACTGGCATTCATCAGGCAAGAAGTCTCAAAAGTGCATACATGACTAGAGTATCAGTGCTTCATTAAAGATTTACAACTGGGAGCTCAGCTCAACTATCGATAGATACAAAAATGGCGAAAATGCCTACATATACTTAGAACAATCAATAGCAGTGGAACCAAGACGATGCATTGAAAGCTTTGCATCTGCATGGCTTCTGACAGTCAACCTCTGAAGGGTCATGCAACTTAAGTCAGATGCAATCTAATTCGTTGTTAGTTTCCAACGGAGAATCGACGTGTCTTTAATTTATTGCAAGACGTCCCCATTATGGCGGAGATGATGTCTAACCACCACCAACCGCTTCAATAATTGCTTCTTGGGCTTGAGGACGATCAGGCCAGCTCAACAATTTTGGATATAGAAGACTCCTCGCGTTACCACCTGGAATAACTGAGTAGCTTGAAGGACGGGTATGGAGGCCAACACGAGAAGTGGAGGGGCGGAAACGGGGTGACGGGGCCACAATCGCAGGGGCGAAGTAAGAACGATGAGAGGTGAGAGAGGTGGTAGGGGATGACATAAGGAAAAAGGGATATAAGTGGGGAAGGTGGGAGAATGGACGTGGCGGGTGGTGATCAGACGATGAGACAGGGAAGGGGCCACCCGGATGAAAGGATGGAGGAGGACATATGACACACGACAGTGGGAGGAAGGCTATTCTGAAGGATGACATGGCAGGAGGAGGGCCCACGCTGGCTAAACATAGGGCTACTGAGAGGGGCAAGACTAACCCAATGCCTTTGATCCAGGCACGGTAATCTCAGCCTTCGGAAGCTGCGTCTACGATTCCAGACCCCCCCCTCCGCTTAAAGGTAGAAAGGCGGGGGGGGGGGGGGNATCTGAGCGCGCTAATCTGGGCCGCTGAAGAGGTGCGCCCCAGATTCCGGACCCCCCCCCCCCGTTTAAAGGTAGAAAGGTAGGGGGGTCCGGAATCACACCTGCGCCGTTGATCTGGGCGCCGTGATCCTAGCCGTCCAATCTTTCTTTTTATTTAATCATGGGCACATTAGCACCCGAACTTAGGACAAGTGGGTTTTTAACCCATTCTTTTGCATTCTGATCCCCTTACAAGAAATATCTCTAACAGGCTTGCAAATTCCTCATCACATAGATGATGTATGTATACCATGGTGAATCGATGAACCTTTGAGACACCTACGCAGTTTTTTCTTCCTGAGGATTTTCTAACAGATCGATGATGAAGTTGATTCCCAAAATGTCATAGTTCGACTGCACCATCATGTTTTCAAGGCCTTGACCCTTAATCAGCTTCGTGGGCTTGATTTCGAGGTCATATTCCAACATGGACACTATCCACTTACCTCTTCTTCCCTCAAGGTCAGGCTGAGTCAGGATATCCTTAACGTAAGCGATAACATGGGAGTGTAATATGTATGTTCTGAACTCCTTTAGGGATTTTAATAAGATGTATGCTTGTTTCTCCATAATTTCATACCTTAGTAGGGAATCCCTTAATGTACAGTTGAAATAGGCTCTAGGCTTCTCAAAGTTCTGATCGTCTTTCTATAACAACACACCAACAATCGTATGCTTCAACATGAACGAGAACAATATGAAATCCTTCATGAAGTCTGGGTTGGATAACACGGGAGCCTTAGTCAATGCTATCTTGATATCTTCAAATTATTTCCTGGATTTGATGTTCCATTTGATCTCGTTCCCCTTTATGATCATACAGGTGATATGTTTTATAATTTTTGCTTGGTTCGAGATGAATCTCCTCAAGAAATTTACCTTCCCCAGGAAGGACTGAACCTCCTTTTTGTTGCACAGAGTGCTGCTTTTTAGGATTCCTTCAACCTTGTAGGGGTCTATCTTTATACCCTCTTTCAAGATGATGTTCTCCAACAACTTTCCTTCTTGCATCCCAAAATGTGACTTTTTTGGATTCAATGATATGTCGAATTTCCTGCATTTCTATAAAATATTCTTCAGATGCTCGAGGTGTTGTTCGTCGGAGTCAGAGTACACTATGATGTCATCCAGATAGATCACGATAAAATTGTCCTTTTCATCAGTGAATTCTATGTTCATCTCCTTCTAGAAGGTAGCTTCGATGTTCATCAGGCCGAAAGGCATCTTAGCATACATGAATGTTCCCCATGGTATCGTAAAAGTCATCTTTTCCCTATCATCCAGGTGTACCATGATCTGCTTATAACCCAAAAAACTATCTAGCATGGACATCTTCTGGGACCCCACTACCTTTTGCAGAATATAGTCCATTTTAGGGAGCGGGTAGTGGTCCTTGAGGGACACTTTGTTCAAGTTTCGAAAATACACACACAATCTTATTTCCCTGCTCTTTTTTCTTACAGGCACCAGGTTGGCAACCCATTTTGAAAACATCAAAGAAACGATAATTTTATCTTTGAACAATATATTTACCTCATTTTTTATTAGAGACAACAACAGAGGATTTATCCGTCTCATATTTTGTTTGAAAGGCCTCTGGTCTTGTTTGAGAGGAATGACATGCTGAATCACTTTAGTGTCATAAACTTTCAAGTCGTCATAACTCCAAGAAAAAACATCAGGGAAATCCTTCATGAGATTGATGTAGTCTTGTTTGACCTCTGGAATGATTATTTTCGAGAATTTGATTATTTTTGGTCTCTCCTGAGTCCCGATGTTGCAATCTTCGACATCCTCATCATTTGCAGTGATCTTGGGATTTCTAGCCAGATCGTTTTCACCAAAAAGTTTTTCCAATAGAAATAGGCCCTTTGGGATGATATTATTTTTCAATTGTACTATGTTCCTTCCTGCTATATGGTTCTGGAAAGGGTGATCCTTACTGTGTGCATATGCACTCTCATATTTTTCGCAACAACACTCGTCATCTATGTTTATGTTAGCAAACTCGTCGCTTATTTGGAGAAATCTCTCCACCTGTTTTTCATCCTCAAACACCTGCCAATATTTGATATTATCAAGAACTATCGGTGTGTGTTTGAATTCGGTCTCATATTTTATGTTGGGAAAGATGGGAATTTTAAAGACTAAGGCCAAGGTGGCCAATGCATTGGTGATCCGATTCTACCCCCTCGAGATCGCTGATAGGTTATACTTTGAGAATTCTTCGAGGAGGTGGAACACTAGGTTCCTATATGCTCTCAGCCTAGGTTTTTTGGATAGATATATTCCTTTCACTTGGTTTATAACTATCTCGGAGTCCCCATGCATTGCTATCCTCTTTGCGCCCAATTCTTTCAAAACCTTCAGGCCCAAAATTAGTGCCTCATACTCAACCATGTTATTTGTACAGTCGAAAGCGAGCTTGTATGAGCAGAGTTTTGTGCCCACCTTGGGAGGACTTATCCATACACTAGCCCCTTCCCCTTATTTGTTGAGAGAAACATCTAAACTCATGTTCCATATCTCATTCTTTGCATGGTTCCTCGGGTTGGTGCACTCTGTTGCTCGTCGCGCGGCTTTATCATCAGCGATCATGATGGTTGTCGACTCTTCCTCTTCAAAGCTTAGGCCATTGTAGAATATGGAGGAGCTGACCTCACTATCGACATAGTAGATAGGATGGTTATTCAGATTCATCTTACTGGTTACCATGTACTTCATTAGTAATTCTCTATATAACTGTCTCTCTTGGCCAAAGATAGTAATGGTAGCGTATGACATGTCTATTTGCAAAGTTCCCTTTAATTTTGCAGCCCATGACCTCAATAACAACATGCCAAACTTAAGGGGTATATCGGCCACAACCACGTCCATAACCATGTTCTTTGAAGGAATTTTGGCCAGAAACACGACCAAGTCTTTGATGAGACCCAAATATTTGACTTTCCTCGAATCGAAAGAGAAAATATCCTTATAGGTCCTGGTGATGTCCAAATCCAACTCATCCATGATCACCTTTGGCATGAGATTGTGCGACGCACTTGAATCTAGCATGGAGTTATGCAGGGCATGTCATGTACCTTGATACTAACATAGAATGGGGGAATTTCCTCAGTATCACTTGTCTTCTCTACGTGTAGACCAAATAAAATAGCAGGGCGATTGTCTTGGACATCCAAAGTGTCAGGGGTTTCTCCCATTTTTAGAATTTTAATAATCTGCTCCTGATACTCACCCTTTTTTATAAGCTCATTGAATGGGACAAAGATTTTGATCTTGGCCATTTCATTCTCAAAGTTAAAGGGGGGACAGACATTTTCTACCTCTTTTCCATGCATTTCTTGGCTTGTCTCTAGAGCTCTTTTTGGGGCCCCCTCCTTTGACTTTGCCTTTTCAACCGCATCCTTGGTTGGGTTGTCTGGTTTTGGGCGGCTTGTGGAAGGGGTATCCGCTGGAGGTTTCCTTATGGTATTTTCCTGCTGAGGTTTGGTAGGTGCCTTCTTGCTCCTAAGGTTGTATTCTTTCGTAAATTTCATTATGGCGTTGTGATAACCTTTCCTGAATTCTTCCGTTTCCCAGGAGAGTGCGTCGTTTGTTTCAAGCATAATATCTTCATTTTTTCTCATGTATTGATCATGTTCTCCCTTCCTCAAAAACACATGCATTTCCTTTTCATTGCAACAATGCATTTGGTCTTGGAACATGTGAACAAAATCCTCGTCTACATAATTATTTTGGAATGGAGGCCTTGTTTGCTGGTCGCCCTAGTCTCTCTGCTCCCTCTATTGGATCTGAGGGACTTGACCTCTTCTGAGGTTCTGATTTATGGGCTGGGGGTCATGCTGTTATAGGGAAACAAATCTCTTTCCCATGGACATTCTTTCCATCAGTTTCTCCATCGTATTCATCATCAAGTCAAATATTTTGTCTAAGGATCGAGATGTCGATGGTTGTGCATCCCATTGGGGTTTCTAATTGCCTATGTTGAATCTCTGTTTGATCTTCCCCGACACCATTAGATTTACCTCGACTTCAATTGCGTCGCTCATCATGGAGTCTAGATTTTTTGATCTTCTTTCTTTCAACAACAAGGCGAAATCGTTGTTGAAGGAATTGATGTATCGTAGTTGCGTAGCCCCTAGGGGTGGCTGGAATTTTGTGGGAATTGAGTTATAAACCCTCATGAAACAGACTGATAATTCTTGTACCATCTCCTCCAACACCCTCTTCATATTATTGTACCGCGTCAACAGCTGCAAGGGGTTCTTTTTTTCTCCCCATCTAGTAATGAAAGACGTTTCATATGTGGAAAAGTCTTGAATACTTGCTACTGAGAGGGATTTGAACCACTTCCTTACCTCCCCCGAAAGAATCTGCATGAAAAATCTAATTTTTTGCGTATGAATAGTCCACCTCTTATAGGTCGACAAAATAATTGAACCAATCCAGATGCTTTTGGGCTGAAAAGTTCCCTTCAACATCATAGAGCTTGATCCTCTGGTCATAATTATGGTGAAAATCATGCAGTCAGGTTGGCAGAATGAGGGGGCTGAATATGGTGATAGTGGCTCTATGAGGGTTAGGGATTTGGGGGATGTTCTTAGGTATCAGATATTGAAACCTCTTATGGTCGAAGACTATATCCTCCAAACTGGTTTCCGATTTAGACCTGAATAGGGTTTGCTCAAACAAGGTGTCAAAATCAAGGTCGTCGATGATTTGCACATCATATTTGGGTAAGGACATGCTTCTGTCTAGGTAATAGAATAGGTTATATGCTTGCTCCCTAGCCCTACGCATAAGTTTCTCAATATCGCACACAGGATCTACAGGGTTTGGGTCAGGATTTTCTTTGGTATAGATCATTTTCGGAGCCAGGGTTCCTGAATGACACTACTTTGTGCTACTAGTATTTTGACTGGAGTTTCCAGGGTGAAGGTTTCAGCCAATATAGATGTTTGTCCCTTTGTTACCCTCAGGGGTCAAAACTATAACTTTATACGTTCTCCTAGGGAAAATTTATTCGATTTTGTTCCCGACAATGGTGCCAGAATGTTATCTCTCTGTAAACTTTGTTTGGATGAGAAACAAATGACAGAGGCAACCTAAAAACCAACTTTGAGACACAAAAACATCCTTTTGGACCTGGAGAGGGCTCTCTCTCTCGACTTTGTCTCGGTACAAGATATGGCTTTAAGCTGTTGGCTATATTTAACACCTGTAAATAATAATGGTTCTATTGGTGAAAGAGAGTAAGACCTCAGGCTATTGATTCAATTTAAGAAAATGATAGAAACAAATGACTTGGTGAATGAACTTGAGAGGATAAAGGCTAAGTAAGAAACAATTTTCAGTTTAAAATTGTTGTGTGTGGCAAGAGGAAAAACACATGAAGCAACTCGGAGCACTGCTAAGGATGAATTCAAAGTTAACTTAGAGGAGACATGGTTTGTCTAAATGGCGTGAATCTAGGGCACTGCGCAGTGAAACCTAGGTTTGAAATGATGTTATGATTCAGACAGAAATAGATATGAATAAATAATACATGAAGTACGTACGCAAAGAAAGAAAGAAATACATCCAACTGCTACAATTAGAATCTTTTCATCAAAGCTTTAGGACTTTTGCATTAAATTTCGATCGAGCTCAAAACTAAATTCAGTAGTCACCGTCTACACAAGTTTTTCCAACCAACCTGGCTTGCATTGAAAGGAAAAAATATATAGGATAGGGTGTCACCTGGGCTGCCCTGCTCTCTAACTACTATTCCTATAAATTAGGCAAGTGGCAGTTCTCTTGTTAGATGACTCTTCGTATGATGCTTTTCTAGTAATAGAAACCAAATATATTTGGTCGTATCGTAACTTCGCGTCTTACCATGGCGTTTCGGTTATCAGTGAGATTTTTTCATGGGGAGAGTGATGTGTCGATGTCTTCCTTTGACAGGGTATCCGAAAAATCAAGTGCTCTATCAGACTCCTTCCATCTATTGTAACGACCCTCATTCCTGCCGCGTTATCATTTGTTGGAGTGCATACGTGGCAAGTGACTGTGTACTGTCAGAGTCGTTACCAAAATGAAAACACCATTTGAAAGGTGATGCCCTTTCCAAAACTGTTAAAATCCACGCCACATTTTAGAATGCAAGAATGAACTCAGTTAATCATGCTTCTTCTATGCGCTGGCAAGAGCCGTACGGACTTTCTCCCTGGCTGATTCACATTCCTTTATTCTGACATCCTCAGTGTTTCACGTAGTTGTATGATTGTATCCTACACTTCCCTAGGCTGTCTCTTGAGCCATGTCACATTTCCCTCGTGGCCTTGTTATGTTAACACTTCAAGGGTCTTTGCTACTAATTATTGCGTTAGTTCCCTATTTTCCTGGTAAAGCTCGGCGACAGCAATCTCTGATTGTTTCAGCTATTGAGATGACTCATGAACATGTGTGCTTTTGGCATATATTTTTCTTGTCCTGCTCTAGCTTTCTTGACTTGTACCTTGAACAGTATCCAGTCGAATGGTGTGCATGAGTGATTCTCCGACAGCCAAATTTGCATGCGATTCACTCGGGACTCAGGCTTCCCGAGCTTCCTTGTTCTTCCTTGGCCTGTCCCTTCTATGGGGTATTCATTGTTTGGGAGACAGGGCTTGAAACCTCCTTTCTTCCTATGCAGCCTTTCCCACTCCAACCTCCATGCGGTATGAAATTATCCTTTCCGCGGGAGGAGGGAAATCTCCCTTTGGATCCTTGGGAATGCCTGCTGTGAGCAAAAATGAATCCCAGTTGCTTCTTGACCGTTATAACTCCTCAACTACTAAACATTTAATCAGTGAGACATGAGATAGTTTTCTTTTCAGTTGATCAACTTCAACCCAAGCATTGTCCACCATCTCTCAGAGGCTCTAGTGTAAGAAAAAGGGTATATTTACTGGTCTCCTTCCCATGAAGTAAATAAATAATCTAATGTGATGTGAATGTACTATGTCGAACCTCCCCTCACATGTGAAATATTTCCTAATTACTCCAAGGAGTTTCTGAAAAGGTTCCTGCAAATATCTACTGGGAATGCCCGTCTCAACCTTCCCACCTAAACAGTCTCACTTGATGAAGTATTCATAGCACCGCTCATCCAAGGACATGCCTTTGAAGCACCTTTCATCGTGTAGAGGGATATTTTTCGCGCTCTACAAAGTTTATTTTGTTACCTAGATAGTGACACCCACAATCACCGTGCTGAAACCGTCGAAATTGAGTGCAAACTGCTCAGCTAGCCTAATATTAAATCCTTATATTTTCTTGCAAAAGGCCATGCACCCAAAATATTTGAAGGATTCTATAACCTTCGGATCTTCGTTGATCAACATCAAGTTTTGGGGCTCGGTCCCAATGCTTCTTCCACTTCATGCCCCCTTCCTTATATTTTGGGAGGTTTCCATGGTGCAACACGTATTTTTCCTGTGCACGGTGGATTTGGCGCGGGCCCAAGGAAACAATCTTGATCATCCTGGGCTTGCGAGAAGGACTACAAACAATGCATGATCTTTGCTAGTGAATAGAATGCAGGTAGAAAAACCAAAATTTATAACAGAGCAGGCAAGAGATGGAATCGTGCCAGGGAACACTGAATTCATGGTGACTAGATGTTTTGAATCAAACTGGAGATTTACCGTAGCACATCTACGTGACGAGTACACTTCAGGGCATGTGAATTACAATTGATAAGGGTTGTAGAGAATATGTGATACGGGCGCCATGATTTTTCATTCTTTCAACCTTCATAATGAGCTGATGATGGTTATTTCACTTGTCGACATGAATTATATTTAACAACTTCCCTCGACCCTTGGCACATAAAGACTTCCTTTCTGACAGGACCTACCCCTTCGGGAATAGACTCATACCATTTACACATGTTTTGACTCTGACATCCCTTCCCGACTCCAAGGGCTAATCGACCACTTGCTGACTTTGACCCCTTTGTTGTTTGGTACCTGACCTTACATTCTTTGACACATGGTCCATGACTTGACTAAGACGGACTCCTATTAACAATGAAAAATGACTGTGCTAACAAAATCCTCAACTATAAATTCAATCCCACTCAAAAAAT
The DNA here is from genome assembly GCA_009831015.1 of Picea engelmannii. Lineage (NCBI taxonomy): Eukaryota > Viridiplantae > Streptophyta > Pinopsida > Pinales > Pinaceae > Picea > Picea engelmannii. Next base: position 688,091 of record ML781319.1, on the reverse strand, counting down.
TATGAATCCACATTGCCTCTATGCCATCATTAACCACACCATGCTATTATAATTATGTTGTCAAAATAGAGACTTTTTACAGGACTAGAATATGGGTCTAGGGACAAGATGAAATGCACAGCTTAATGTATACTCTATGTAATTTCTATACTTATCCCAGTTCTTAGTACTGCAATACTTTATAGCAATGGGAAAAGTTCCCTCAATATAATGAAAATTTATCTTTATGGTCATCCAGTAACTCTCCCATGGATCCTACATTAATCAAGAGACCATACTAATAGAAAATGAAATACAGAGTTGACAAATAATTCTACCAACAAGTTTCCTATAGAGAGTAGCATTGATTTTTGGAGAAACATACTCTTTAATTTTCTTTACATTCTTCAATTTTGAACGTTTGAAATAGGTTCAATAAATATTTAGGTCTAAAACTAAATATATCACAATCCATTTGTAAAACTTGGAAGCCCAAAAGAAAACACAACAAACTAAGGTCAGTGATATCAAATGTATCTACTAACTGTTTCTTCAAACCCAAAATTAAATCAACATTACTTTTAGTAATGAATAGGTCATTGATATACAATGCAATAATTAAAGTGTCACCACTTCCATACAAAACATAGATATTGTGATTAGATTCATATCAATTGTTATCAAGGTTGAGGAAAAAATTATCAGTCTTCTCATACCACATCTCATGGTCTTGTTTCAAACCATACAATCATTTCTTCAATTGACAGAACACATTGACATATTTTTCAAAACTCAGAGGTTGCTCCATATAAATATTTTCAATGAGATCACCTTGTAACAAATAACTTTTTCCATCTATCTAATATACCTCCCATCCAAAATAAGAATTGAGTGAAAGAATCATTTGAATGAAATTCAACTTTGTAATAGGGCCAACAGTTTTAGTGTAGTTTATTTTTCTTTCTAAGAAAAACCCTTTTCTACCAATTGAGCATTATGCCTTTCAACAAAACCTTTAGATGTGAACCTTTTGTTGTCAACCTATCAAAATTTCATCTCATTATTTCATTTCATTCAGTGTGAAGTAAGTCCCTTGTTTTTATCATTCATTAAGGAATGAATTGTCAATCATAACATTCTCCCATTTAGGTGGACGATTTGCATATGCATATGTATCAGGTACACATTCCTCTAGCACATGTGTCGTTAAATAAATAGTACCACATTTTTTTTAACTTTTAGTCTTTCTCAAGTCATTTATATTTTATGCATCGGTGCCAACAAGTTCAATTGTATTAGTTGGTCAACTTATGGGAAGATCAATATATCTCATTGAGGGAGTTCTTGTACCAAATTATTCAATAGTGTACTAAATTGAGGTCTTGAATCATGTGGTCAACTTTGTTGTGGAAGGTGAACTGATAATGGAAATTTAATAAAGTAGTACTTGAGGTCATCTAATCAAATAAACATTTTTCTCCTACAAATAATTTCCTTTTTAAATAGATCAAATACTCTATTAACCTTTTAATATTTAGAGTATCCAATAATAATACAATTATAAATATTTGCATCCATTTTCTTTATATTATGCTCTAGAATATAATCCCATGCTATGCATCCAAATTTCTTGAGGTGTATGAATAACACACCTAGGTCAACAAACCCGAAATTATTTTCACTATAATCTGATATGAACTGTACCCACCTTTTGGGTAGTCTCTAATTTCTCCCTCTTGGGCTATTTTTCATTTCTAATATCCATTAACTACATAAAGAATAACGAAATGTACACATGAGTTCATCAATATTCATGCTAATTATAACTAGATATTAACATGCCATGCAAAAAAAAACCAACAAATGGGCATAACATAAACACATCATATCTCAGAGATAATAAATAATACGCGGTGAAAATAAATACACAACATAAAAAACCATGACAAAGAGAACTTATCTTAAACAATTTCAATCACCAACTAGCTGTAGAGCAAGGACGTTCCATCGAACCATAAATGTTGGTGTTCCAAATATCAACATTAGGTCACACCAAATTCGGGGCTATGAATCCACAAGGACGGGTTCTAGGGAAACATTTAGCTTCCCCAAACCAATTGGCACTTAAGATCTCATGGTTTCTCACACACAAAAATCCAAAGTACATCAATCCTCTTCTCCCCAACCCGCACTACCCAAAGACAATGGAACCCCTTCACTACCACACAGTCCCTTAGGTTTTCCACTTATTTCCAGGGATCCAGTGCATTAGGTCTAGAATCTCCATGCTGGGACTCTCAAGACTCGTAGTTGTGAATAAAAGTCAGAACATACCAATGCATCTCATACATGAAGGAATCAATTCATGGTTGGAGTACACAAATTGTTTCTACAACCAACAAACAATGGTTTTCATTCCAACAATGTGTTTTCCTCCTCCACCCCCCCAAGCCAAGATTAGAATGAATGAGAAAAATGAATGAGAAAGGAGTGAATGGAGAGAGTTAGAAGAATGAATAATGTGTGTGTGTGTGTGTGTGTGTATGCAACCCCACAAACAACCCAAATACGAGTTTATATATTTACTAGAAAATCAAGAATCACATGGTCTCCCCCAAGAAGCTCATGTAACCACTTCTCTCAATTAAATCTATTATGGGTAAAAAAATGCTTTTCCCCGTAAGCCTCCCTCTCGTGGAATTGCAACCCACTATAAATCTTATCATTTTTTGTCTAGCCCCCAACAATGTATTTTACTATTAATAATGATCAAGTATTACATTTCCTAGGCACTCCGATCTTTTTTAATCGTTTGGGTGCTATGTCCTTTTTTTTTAGGGTCTAGTTGACTTTGTCGACTAGACCCGATGATCAACTAAGAGCTAGTTGGTCGACCATTGAAGTTGGAGGTATAAGTTGGTCGAGGCATCTGTTAACCAACTGACCTAGGAATTTAAGTAGTTACAACTACCTAGTAACTAGATATATATGTTTAAATAGACAAGCTCTATGAGAGATAATGTATCTATTGTGTTGTATTGATATATCATATAATAAAGTGTTTTTCTTTGGTCTTCCACTACTTGTGTATGTCTTCATCTATGTTTACATGTTTGTATTCTATGTTTTCCTATGTAAGGAACTACTGGTAACTCTCTCTTACTTTTCCCTAGATTACAACATTGGTTCCATTGTCGGTAGTTCTAGACCTGGGAATGTAGAAGCTTACATAAATGCTAACTCTACAAGACATACACGAATGGCAGGAGCACAAAATTGAGAATTACATAAAGAATTACGCATGAATAAAAAACTTTCCATTATCAAAAGCACGATCAAGATTATTCTCGAAGACTCACAAAATATTTCTAGAATCCATCCCAAAATCCTTGTTCAAGTACATCAACAAACTGGGTAATGCGTAAGTTAACAACCGATGAGAAATTAGGCATCAAGCTCACAAACATAGGAAAAATTAATTTGCACGTCTGGTTCGAGAGAATTGTCAAAGATTATATATTAGAGAACACCATTGAATATTGAACATCTCTTTATAAAATAAAAGAAAAATTTTACATCGACTTGCATGAAGGATTCTTGTGTATTGTTCCGACATTGCTTAAAATATTCCTCCTCGACAAGGGAGTCAGTGACATTGTTGAATACTGACCGCAACTAGGTACACCACTACCGAATAGAAACCATGAAGAAAGGGACGAAGAGTGGGAAGGATTTCTCAACGCAAGGTGAAAGGACACAAGACAAGCTTGGGACTACTTTCTGAGCAAATGAGCTTGGCCAGTACCACCGAATTTGAGTGAGTCAGGTCAGTGATGGGGGGTTTGTATATTTTTTTATATGTTGTCGGAAAATCATACCATGAGTTGCGATTACTGAAGTATAAATGTCATCGAGAGGAAAACAGGCACATAAGCAAGCTACTAACATCTAGATATTGGAACGTGATAAAATGAAAAAGAAAAGAGAAGAGATTTGTAACTTGTGGAATAGTCATAAGTAGAATATAAAAATGATTGGGGAGTGTATCCTGATAGAGTGCATGAGTAGTATGAGTCTGAAATAAATCGACCAGAGCTGGAAATAACAACAATCGTGGAAACCTCCGACAAAAGAAGTGAAGCACAATTGATAGAAGCTAGAATGAATTCCTATCAACCAGAAGACTAACCTGAAAGCATGGATTATGAAGAATCAGGACCAACTATATTCTCTTCCCCCATTCTGAAAACTAGCCCATGAATAAAAGAGTTCCTCCAGCAACAACTTCATATCAATGACCAATCCACAAGATTATGGTATAGAATTGACGAGCATGGAAGCCTACGAGACACGCTCATCATTGAGCGAGGAAAAAAATGAAGCCGACAACATGCTCATACAAATCAAGGATCTCATTGACTGGGCTCCCCTGCCAAATCTAGTATCAAGAGAAGAAATTAATTTAATAAACTCAGAGTCGTGAATTGACACGACCATTGAAGTGACGTTTTGTCAAGTACAAAGACCAAAGTTGTCAAGTTGAATAAATACTTTCCATAGTCAACAAGAAACAATTATTTATCAAATACCATCTGGTATAAGACCAACCAATAGAAGAGGTGACGCAAGAAAAACTAAAACAAGAGTTGACAACTCAGTCGAAAACTATGGTAACCCAAACACCACAAAAAGTGATTATTCCTAAAAATAATATAAAAATGGGATTTAACCACAGTCTCACCTATGAGGGAGATGAGGAAACAACAAGACATTTGTTTGTGTGTGAGAAATTATGGGATATTGCAAACGTCACATATGAAGATAAGAGATGGTACTGTTAACTCCCAAAGTAAAACCGTCCTTTCGGTTGAACTTTGTAGAGGATATCCTAAGCTATTGGTTGCATGCTCAACTAGTTTTCTGTTTTCATAGTTCAATAAAATTCTTGATACTTGGGTTATTCAAAAGGTGTAAAAAAGAAGCTTTCGGTGGTTTGGGCGAGCCCCCGGCGTGCTCATTAACCACCGAAAACATTTGGTTTCGTCAGCAAAATGGTCGATTTGAAATGCAAGGCAACCACCGAAAGGGTTTGGTCGAGCAAAAAGAAAGCTCGTGCCTTCGCATGAGCCATGTGTCAAAACGCTGCAATGATAGAAGTTCAAACCGCCGATAAGCTCGTGTTGGAGGACATGATGATCGTTCGTGGTTTCGACCGAAAGGTTCCAAATTTCGGCGCATTATCCTTAGCACGTCACCTCCAAATCAAACCAAGTGATGACAGTCAGTCACGGTCGCA
>ML781319.1:627262-649738 GCA_009831015.1 Picea engelmannii | reverse complement strand
ATTGAAATGGTGGAGGAAGTATTCGAGAAGTCCTTTGAATTAATCCTTCACATATTCCTACACATTACAAAGCTCACACATATTTGAGATATATATGAAAACATGTCAATTTTCTAACATTTAATCACAAATTCCCTTTTAATTCTAAAATGAATAAAGTGGAGAACAATAAGATGAAACCCAAGTATATTTATGGAAATGATATCATGAAAGGTTAATGGGGCGATGAAATGTGAAGAATTATGAAGGGAAAGATGGATGAAAATATGACATTTCTGAGCCCCAACAGATGGGACACAGATCTGTGATAAGAACACTTCAGAGGGTATTTTTTTAACGCTTAAGAAGTGACATGCATTAGTTTATTGACCTTATTAACATCACAGAACATACCCAAGGATATATCTAGCATAGTAACAACAAATATTATGCACTTCAAACACTTAGCTCCTAGCACTGTGAATCAGATCTAGCATTTAACATAAGAAAAGCATTTAAGAAAACAATACATATTCATTACACATTCTAATCTAACCACTATGAAAAAAATAAAAGAGATAACATTTCACAAAGAAAACCATAAGACACCAGATATACATGGTTCACCCCACTGTGGGGCTACGTCCACCAACTGCTTCACCTCTTTATTATTTGTCAATCTCTTACATTCAATCACTCTTTTGCACTAAGCCATATAGTCGAGCTTCACACCAGACAAGAGATCTACACATCGAGCCCCAAATAATCCTTCCAAAACTCGGTCAAGGCATAGATCCAATTCTCTATCGAGCACCAAACCTTAACACACATTCATTCCTTTGCACAAAGAAACTTGAACTACTTGCACTTAGCTAGCTAGCTCGCTTGCTACTTTTACAATACAATCTTCTTTATTTATACTTTTACAAACCATTACAATAAGGCCTAAACATGGGAAAATCCCATGGACCTCCATCCCATAAACTCGTTACAAAAAACCTATATGACCCCTTCATAGGTCCACATAGTCCACAAAATAAGTGAGATCCACGATCTCAGCTCCGCCTGGGTGCTCCTTCTTCGAACAATGTGTTGAATTCCAAAAGTGGGCTAGATATAAGCAAGGTTTCCTCAAAACTTGGTCGAGGGCCAACAAGTACCAATGAAAAATACTATTGTGCATCAAATTCAGCACAGAACAAAAGACGAGCACAACTCATAAATACGATGGACACAAAACACTTGCAGGACACTTGGAACAATGCATAACACAATGGAGGATCATACCACCTGATGAATGGCCTCATTATTTCATTCAGACATTGGAAGGAATTCCATAAAACTAGTATGTAGACCAATAACTACACAAAGGTACTATTGAATGGACAATATTTGAGCATAATTTCATAGCCACATTCTCATTCGAACATGAGAACCCCAACGTCAATTTCACTTTAAAAAATATTAGAGGCTTGATATTCATTGATAAACTGGAGCTAGACCTTATGACTGAATATCAACAATAGAATAGGAGGAGAGTCAAAGAATTTTTTTCATGCTATCATTTAGAAGAATACATACCAGACGAAGAAGATCCATGCAATATCCAGATTCCATAGATCGAAGGAGAAAGGGGGGTAGCAGGGACCTCCTTAGCAGCAGAAGAATTTACTGCACCGATTAAAGTAAATAAGGTCAATATTGGAACAGAGGAGAATCCCAAGCTAGACAGTATTAGGGATTACTGGGATGAGCAAACAGTGGAAAGGATAAAAAAGTTACTGCACGAGTACAATGACCGGTTCCTAATGACCTTCACATAAGTGAAATGCATTGCAGGAGAACTTGGAGAGATGAAGATCCCTCTCAAAGTAGAGGAAAGACCTGTCAGACAGAGGCCTTACAGATTGAACCCCATATACAAGCATAAAGTAAGAGAAGAAATCGACAGAATGATGCAAGCAATAATCATAGAACCAGTAGAAGAATCAGAATGGATAAGCCTCATGGTAGTTCAGGAGAATAAACAAGGAGGCATAAGAATCTGTGTAGATATGAGAAATCTTAATGATGCTTGCCTACATGACCCCTTCTCTACACCCTTTACAGATGAAGTCCTAGAAAATGTGGGAGGTCAGGAAGCATACTCATTCACTGATGGATTCTCATGCTACCACCAAATCAAGATAGCACCAGAAGATCAATACAAGACTAACTTTACGACAAAATGAGGATCCTACCAGTACACAGTCATGCCTTTTGGACTGAAGAATGCACCAACAATTATTTCTAGAGTAGTCATTGTTGCCTTTAAATAATTCATCCATCAGTTTCTAGAGGTATATTTGGATGATTGGATAGTGTAAAACCTATTGAAGGATCAGGTAGAGGTGTTGAAGATGATGTTAGAAATATGCAGGCAATGCCAAATATCCTTGAACATTAAGAAATGTATATTTGGAACACCCTTCAGAAGTCTATTGGGTCACATAGTATGCAGACAAGGTTTGATCATGGATCCTGCAAAGATTGTAGTAATTGTGAGTTTACCACCACCAAAATCAGTACGCCAGTTGCGAGCAACATTGGGACATATAGGATATTACATAAAATTTATAAAGGGGTATGCGCAAATGGAGAAATTGCTCAAGAAGAATACTAAATTCTAGTGGAATGAGATTTTTCAGCAAGGGTTGGACACCCTGAAGGAGAATATGGTCACATCACCCATCTTAGTATTTTTATATTGGGAGAATTCATTCCATGTGCATGTATATGCATCATTCGTAGCCTTGAGAGCTATTCTGGCACAACCAGGAGCAGGGGATTTGGACCATCCCATAGAATTTGCAAGTAGAAAACTGTTAGAATCCATGCAGAATTACAACACTACAGAGCGAGAAGGCATGGAAATGGTGTATACACTTCAAAAGTTCAGGAATTACCTACTTGGCAAACATTTTAAGATGTTCACAGATCATTCAGCCCTTAAGTACCTAGTAAAAAATCCAGTGATGGGGGGGGGAGAATCTTTTGATGGTTACTACTATTTCAATAATTTGACCTTGAAGTCATAGTTAAACCAGGGAAGCTGAATGAAGGACCTAATCACTTGTCAAGGGTCACCAATGGCGAGGATCCTACGAACTTAGAGGATACCTTCCCTAATGTATAGTTATTTTCATTATAGGTCACGAATGATTATTTTTTTGAAATTATGGAGTATTTAAGTACATGGATTGTGCCACATGAACTTAACGCCGCATAGAGGAAGAATTTGGTTGTTAGAGTAGCTGACTAACAGTTGATTGCATGACACTTATATAAAATGGGGGTAGACAACATCTTGAGAAGGTGCACTCTACAAAAATAAAGGCCTAGGATATTGGCAGAAGCCCATGAAGGAATAGCCAGACGACGCTATGCAGGAAAAGCTACCACACAGAAGGTAATGTGCACAGAATTATGGTGGCCAACTATTAATCAAGATGTAAAGGAATAATACCAAAAATGTGGCATTTGTCAGAGCATTGGAAAACCAAACAAATAGGATGAGATGCCCTTACACCCATAGGTAATGCTACAAGTGTTTGAAAAATGGGAAATAAATTTTGTTGGGCCAATTCACCCAACCGTAAGAAGTTCAAGCACACGATACATTATCACTACGACAAAATACCTCTAAAGATGGGCAGAGGCAACACCAGTTAAATATTGCAACATAAAGACAACAACACACTTCCTGTTTGAACATGTGCTCACCAGATTTGGATGCCCAAGGATTTTGAAGCGTGACCAAGGCACTCACTTTATCAACAACACTATCATAGATCTGACTAAATAATTTGAGGTCTACAATCAAAAAATTATTCCATACCATCCTTAGGAAAATGGAACAGTGGAAGCACTCAACAATATTCTAGAGAATGCCTTAACCAAGATTTGCAATGTCAATAGGGACGACTAGGATTCAAAGATACCAACGATACTATGGGAATATAGAACTACCTATAATAAGTTGACAACACAAACACCATTTATATTGGCATATGGACAATAAGCAGTGGTGCCATTAGAATTCTTGGTACCAAGTCTGCGTGTCGCAACAATTACAAACATGGTAGACCGAGGCACAATACAAGAAACGTTAAGTCAACTGATGAGCATCAAAGAAGATAGGATTATAGCATTATTTCACCAAGAAGTACATAAAGAAAGGGACAAATTTTGGCATGACCGACATATCAAGAGAAAAAGTTTCAAGGAAGGAGACCTGGTTCTACTGTATGACAACAAGTTTTTTCAAAATACAGGAAAGTTCAGAATGCATTGGTTGGGACCATATGAGGTCAAGAATTTCACAGATGGAGGAGATGTACAACTGAAGGATTTGGAAGGAACATAATTGAGGGGAATGATCAATGGGAGTCAACCAAATTTGTACAAGGACAATCGACCACCTGCAACGAAAAAAAAAACTGTCTGCACACACATGTTAGCAAGTCAGTGCAATGAAAAATAAAAGAGTCTATGTGCATAGGTCACCGAGTCATCTTGACAAAATAAGAACATTGAGCCAAAAAAAAAAGGTTATCTTAGCCAAGGACTCTGCATGCTAAAAAATCCCAATGTGACATAAAAAGGATCGATGGTCGGAAAACACGACAATTCGAAAAATGACGGTTGTGGAATTTAGGCGCCAACTAAAGGCGGTTGTTGAAATTGCAACAAACACACAGAATTACGTACGCAGAGGTAAATAACATAGTTTGATGAAAAGGAAAAAATATGAAAACACGATGCACAAGAAATTAGTTAACAAGTACAAAGTTACCACGTGGAGGACACACAACAAAAAGTGAAAAAGGGACAACTGTCAGTGAAGAACAATTGTCACTTCATCATCCCACTATAAAATCAAAAAAAGTGGGGAAAGAAACTCATTTTTTAATTTCTAAGGAGAAGAACGTAGATTTGAGAGAAAGAGTGATAGAGTGAGACTTCAAGATAGCATCCATCATGTTAGAAGATTTACAGTCAGGATCTCATCACAATGTCACCATTACGATTGGGATCATCGCATAGGGCTGACATGAACATGAGAAGTACTGCTCAGGAGGCATATGCAAGGGAGTAAGAGATATCCATAGTGGTGGATGCAGATTAAATCCACACACCCAAGTATGAATAAAACCTCGTGACAATAGAGGAGGAACAAAGCCCAGTGCAGGAGGTTGGGCAGCTGGAGGAGGACACGGAGAGAATCAAATTTGACACATTGAGGGGACCAGGGCCACAACAGGCCAAGCAGGTGACGGGTTCAGTTCCATAGATCCATGAACTAGAAGCAAGATAGGAACTAGTACATGAGGAGGTACCAGAGGTGGGGGCTTCATCCCCACAAGCCAAACAGAAGGGTCACGTTGAGAGTAGCGCGCAAGGAGGGTCACAACCACAAGTAGAAGGGACCCTGGTTCTGTTGAATATTCTAAAAGGGGTGCACGTAGATGATGATATGGTCGGTGGAGTGAATTCCATCAAGTATTTTGACCATGACATGATAGATGTTGCCAAATTTCTAGACCTGGCTCCCCAAAATTATCTATAAAGAAGGGGAGAAGGCTCATAAGGAATTATACTATTAGAGTCGATGTACTGGATTCTTAGGCTCTATAACACCGACATCATGAACTTGTTGGATATCCCACATTTTGGGTCTGGAAAGAACATTAATTCTCGGGTCAAGCAACTTATTTCACAAGTGCATGGTGGGATCTTGTGGATGGATAGGTCGGTGCCTATGACTGTGGACCTCATCGCAACAATCATGGGGCTAGCCACATATGAGGTAAATCCAGAACAATACCTGGAGGATAAAACTAGATCCAAGTCTATCTCAGATGAGATCAAGGCCAAGTATAGCACGGAGCGCAATAACAGGGGCATCGGGATTAACAACATCAACAATCCTGCTATAAGGTTTTCCACCAAAATCCTCGAATGCAAATTGACATGCAAGTGTTGTGAAGAGGAAGTACCAACCGATGTGGTCATCGTCGCCGTGCAGTGTGCAAAGGGGATCTCGATGAGCTGGGCCCCATACCTCTTGAACTCATTTTTAGAGGATTGTAAGGACACACAAGATTGGGGCTTTGAGTTCCACTACTCATGGTTACTCATCCTCATTGGCCTCATTGGCTAGAAGGAACCATTTTACAGTAAGTATCTGGAGAGACCAGGGAAGTGTGGCACAACGTGCTACATATCATTACGCAACAGCGCAAACCTGAAGAGAAATAAGACAAATATAAACAAATTTGTGAGGTATTTCGTAGAAATCCAGCACCTCATTGCGGATACATGACGCATTTCACCAGAGAATATCCAGGAGTTTGGATAGGTTTCTAACTTCATGGAAACACATCATAGCTTATGGCTGTAAGAAAGGAGAGACAAAGCCAGGGAATGGCCACAACTAAACTATTGTGTGACAATGGAAGAGATCCATAGAGGTCCAGGAGTGGCCCGAAGAATGGAAGGTACCAGTGATTCCAACCGAATTACCAAGCCCACAAATGCATACACAGGGAAGACCATCCCTAGGGCACCAAATAGGCACCAATGGGGCTAGAACAAAAAAGAGGAGCATGCAAGGTCAAGAGGTGGGAATCACCCCAGCCAAGAAGAAACATAGAACACATAATAGACCACCAAGGGGCCCTACACAGGCTCGACCGCGCACATAACAACCACCGACACATGCAACGGAAGAAGTGCACATAGAACAAATAGGCACAGGGACACAAGAGATTGTTGAGAAGGAAGAAGTAGGGAAAGGGACCCAAGAGATTCCTGAGGCAGAAGAAATGGGGACAACCACTGCTGGAGATACTCAGATGCCCACTATTCTTGAGCCATTAGACACCCAAGAGAAGCGGCCAAGGGAGAAAACTATTGGTGGAATAAAGAAGGGAAAGGACCACAAACCATTGTTCCATATATCACTAACCCCAGATGATGTCGATTTAGTGGTGGAAACAGTCGAGGAAATATTGGCCGAGGTGTGGGAGAATGAGGAGAATCACATGGCTTTAATTGTAGATCAAGTGCAAGAAGTAAAAACTTTGCTGGAGAAAATAAGGATCGGGGCAGCGAGGGCAACAAAAGAAACACCCATGCAGGCTAAGGAAGGAGTTCTGGTGCTTGAAATAGTGCAATTTACAGTGCAGAGGAGTGCCAATTTCATCATCACACTTGCGATGATGTTTCTTGATGAAGAGATAGCACAGAAACCCCTAAAGGACATTGAAGTGTTGGACGTGGCATTGGCCAAGATTCCAACAAAGGCATTGTATAAACTTCAGGTAAGTGTTGTGCAGGAGATTCGGTCCAGAGTAAGAGAAAACATGACAAATCTATAGGTATCCCAAGAAAAAAACATCATGATAAAGGAATCCCTCAACCTCGAATCCCAATGGAAAGAAATATCACAACAAAAAGTGGAGGAGATGGAGAGTCAAATCCACATACTATTTCAATCCATTCCCAATAACACAAATTAGGAGGCAGTGTCTTCAAAAGAGAAGCTGCCAAGGATAGAGTAGACTATACAACACTTTAAAGAGAAAATTAAAGAGTTGGAGGAGCATGTAACACCTACTACTCCCCCAAAAGTCAGAGTGTAGCGATAACATGAGGCAACAAAAATTGTTGAGGATATCGACCGAAGCATACAAAGAGTCAATGATCTGTTAGAAAAGAGCATGTAGTTGTGGACTCACCTCCTAGAGGATGGAAGCCTCTAAGAAATACAAGAGAGGGAAAACAACTCCACGAAACAATGGTGGAGAAGAAGTGATGATAGAAAATAGTGTCACTATTGGAGAAGATCATGACTACCACCAAAATGAAGGCTCTGCAGTTGGAAAAGAAAGTGTTGCAAGAACAAAAGACAACAAGAAAGGTGTTGTTGGAGCCCCTGCAAGAAAAGGTGGAACAAATGGTCATGGAGAGCGACACAGCTAAGCGAAAAATTGAATTGATCAGGTCTGAGAGAGGAGAGATGTTACAATCTCCTATCATGGAGCAGGTGGTCACCGCTATGTCCAAAAAGAGTAGCCAGTCTCACCAGTAGTGCCAACAGATAGTGGAAATATATGACACACTAAAGAAGGAAGTAATAGACGTGAGAAGCAGGCAGTGCAACTGCACAAATCAGGCAGTGACTCGGGACAAGTCACGATGTCAATGTTGGGGGTATGTTGGGCACATGCCCATTTTGGGGAAAAGGTACAACATGGATGAAATACATGGGAAAGAAGAAAAACTTGCAGGAAAAGCAATGGACTAAAGGGAAACACACATGCAAAGGAGGAAAGCGTGCAAGGCAAGCATGCAAGAAGACATAACTAGGTTATGGTTTTGGTAAGAGAATGTAATGGCTAATAAGCCAAAAACACATATTTATATGTGTTTTTGGCTTATTAGCCATTACATTCTCTTACCNAGGAGGTCTAGGTGGGGGGGGGGGGTTTGATTATTGAGTGTTACTCACATGAGAAGCAGTAACTGATTTGTAACGCAACTGTAATCCAATCCAATATTGTAAGATGTTGAATTGTAGAGGGTTGAAAGGGTAGATCTTGAGGGTTAGATCATAGGTTGAGGAGCCTGGTGTGATCTAGTCTGCCTCATAATAGATATTGACCCAACTGAGGATGAGTTGTAAAGCGCGTGATGCTGTAGTTTTGGAACTGCCATAATAAAAGAGCTTGAGAGCCAGATCTTTGTAGACATAGCCCAGGAGGAAGTGAACCACGGTAACACCTATGTTATGTGATTGGATGTTTGTATCCCTTTTTACTATTACTAAGTTGGTGTTAGAATGATGTATGAAAGAATGAATTAATGGATCTAATTACGATACTTGCATGAATGAGAATGATGGTATATTTCTCTAATAATTAGATAAAACTCACAAAGCGCAATTCAAAGAACCCCATTTAGTTGTGGACTGCAAGCATTTGACCATTGCAATCACCCATTAAGACTATCTCAGGTGAGACTGTGCAATGCACTCTGTGCGTTGCGATGCCTTCTGGTTTACCAAGAGAGCCGATAGTTTTAGAGGTTTTTTTGGATCCTCAGTAGATCTGAACCTAGGTCAAATCATGATTAAGGTATAACTAAGATATGAAACCAACACCAAGGATGTAGCATCCAATTTTCATCATTCAAGAGAGGAAGCCATCAAAAAAGTCAAACAGCTTGACCTCATCTATGATCAGTAAAGTTACTTGTACAAAGTGTCACCTGATGCACCGAGACCCATACCATCTCTCCAGGACAAACCTGGGATGTCCCACACTACATATGGGTTGATTGACTCCATGATTCATTGCAACCCTTACAACCACCTACCACCTACTTATGGTGCACCTCAATATCCACAACCATATGGAGGGACTTCTTATTACCCTCCCCCCAGTCACCAACAATCATATCCTATTGTTCCCCCTCAGCCATTGGGGGGACCCCCACTAGTACCCCAGATGCTTCCAGACTCTCAATCAAGTGTGGGTCCACCCCCAACCCCTACATGCGACCATAACATTTGTGGAGATACTTCAACTTTCTATACACCATATGGATCATCTCCACAAAACAATCCAAATTTTCCATTTCCTGGTCCTCCCCAACCGGTTGCTCCTCCACCAGGGCAACCACACGCCAGTGTTAACTTTGTTCATCCCTCTCCCATTCAAAATTTTCATAATTTTGAACAATTGAATACAGAAACTCCATCCCATCCACCAAATACTGCCAAGAAGAAAGGGAAAACCCAAAACAATAACAACCCAGGACTAGGAGGAAATAACCGCCAACAAAATCATCCCATTGGTGGGAATCAGAATCAAGGCAACCAAAATGTCGAAGGGGGAAACAATAACAATCAACCATGACAAGGGAGGGCTAATAACCTCATAACTAACTTCCCTTTATCTCTATTTGGTGAGTATGGACATTATACTCACCACTTCCCCCAAATTGTCGATTACAAACAGATGAAAGAATCCATGAATACACAAAATCCTCCAGCACCACCTGCCCCCTAGCAGGCCCCACAACATTATCGACAACCACCACCTCCGGATGTGTTGAAAAACCCCATTCCACACCAAGGTGTGATGAATACCCAACAGGAGGTACACCCTACTCCACCTCAAATGGGGCAGTATCAAAACCTAGGTCCCATTCAACCTGGAAATCCAGTCGATCACAATATCCTCCTCACCATCGAAGAAGAGATTCTTCTACAAACACACAATTGTCAATACGACATGAATTCTGACTTTACACCAACCACCTCAAAAGCATCCCCCATGCCAGCAGGATAACCATTAATGATTCCACACCCTAACACTGAATCACACCCTCATATACCTCATATTTTTTTATGACAACATGTAAATAACCCTCATGTTAAGGAAACACACAATTACAATCTAGTTGACAACTTGGCACAGTATCCTATAGCCATGTTTGTATTATAGGTCCTCCAAACCTTTCCATCTTAGCGTAAATACTTTATTTTCGCCTTGGGGGCAGTCGAACTAGTTGATACGTGGCTCATCATCTTTGATTTAGATTGTGGAGAACCATGCCTCCCCTCTCTAGTAGCTTTCCAGATACCAGTTAAGATCCAGAACATCATAGTTCATTGATGCATCATCGATGAAGGTGCATCCACATGCATCATGTCCAAATTCAAATGGAAGAAACTTGGATCACCCGAGCTAGTACCAGCCACCATCACCCTTCGAGATTATGATGGTCGACCATCATCCCTTGAAGGGTTCTTCCAAAATGTCCCCGTAGAAATTGGGGGAAAAACCATCCTCATCGACATTGAATTTATCAATGCCCCATTTGATTACAACATCTTTTTCAGATGTAGCTACATGTACGTTATGAAGGTGGTATGCTCTTCCGTGTTTCAAATGATGATGTTCCCCCACAACGGGAAAATCATCACCATCAAACAACTAACACATTACGAGCCTAATCATTCCACCAACATTGATAACATTCTCCCCCTTGTTCGCACTAGCTTAGATGATTATTTGATCATTGACATGTGCCCCAGAATTTTCAATGACCCATCCTTGTTGGGGGCATATCACAGAGAAACACCTCTCCTACACCCTTCAACACAAGTGTGTGTAGTATCTTCTAATGGAACAGATATTGAAGACACTACTTCTCCCACATAGGCCCCTCCCCACATCAAAGTTCAACCATTTAGAGAAATATTACCTCAAGAATTTCCTGAGAACCCCACTGCACCACTTATCCCTGATTTCCCCCCTGTCCGGGGGAAAATCCCAGTTTGGGAGATAGTCACCCAAGCCATTACCCAAATTCCCTTTTTCCATCCCCCACCTGGAGTCCAAGAATTCTAGGTAGTTGTGACCCTTACCCTTCCTAACATGGTTCTTACCATCCCTGTATGATATATTCATCCACCCAAGATGGTTCCTACACCATATCAACCTCCTCAAACACAGGGAATACTAATATAGATCCAAGTACAAGCTCCTGCCACACCACCCTCACCTCCAACTGTTGGCACCATCGCCACTGCTGAGGCCAGATGGAGGAAGAACAAGCCCATAGCTCTGCCCCCTCCCCAAGCTCAACTTTTTGCACACTATGTGAAAGAGAAGGACACTCCACTAATAGATGTTCTACTCTTCCCAACTTATGAAATATGATTCATCTCCCTAGAGAAACCCCATTGCTTGCTACTCCACCAAGTATATCCACTACTACTACAAAGTCCTCAACCACACACAATGAAGGGTTACAAACCAAATTCGATTGTGCTATATGCTTAGAATATGGCCACTACACTCATCATTGCCCAACTCTACCTCAATTTTTCCAAATCTTAGCCACAGTACTTCAAACATCTCGGCTAGAGCCTCCTCAACCACTACCTATTGAGGCTCACATTACTAATATTCAATATATTTCGTCATCACTACCTGAGCTAATGAGGCACCATCCAAAATATCGTGACATTTGATTGATGACTAGCGGGCCCTCACCCCTATCCACGATATCCCTTCTACATCCTCACCACTTGAGGAAAATAAAACTTACCCATTGACAGTCCCCCCTATCACCTCCTTGGATCCCCTATATTCTTGCACTTTCCACTGTGATGAAGATATCTTGAAGGAACTCACTACCCCCGATTTCCCATGGAATGCGCTCCATCATCGAGCAATTTTTTTTTCACAAGAGGCCTTTCATCCTCCTAGCCAAGCCTCCATATGCACAATCGAATCTAAGGATTTTATTCCTTCGGGGCATATAGATTGGTTCAACAACCCTATCCCTTCCCTAGATTCTTTTGAAGAAGGAAACATGGCCAAGATCTCCCCCATCGTCAAAATCGACATTTCCATTAAACTGGGAATTGTAGAAGAAATCACCATTGGCGTTGCATGCTCCCCTGAAGAACTCACTGCTTACAAAGCTCTCTTTCAGGAATACTGGGATATTTTTTCCTGGTCATATATGAAGATGTCTGGCCTCGATCCTTTTATCGTCGAACATCGAATCGACACATGGCCATATATCACCCCTTTTCATAAAAAGAAACACCCCCTCCACCCATACAAAGATGCGGCTATCAAAGCCAAAATTGACAAGTTATGCACTATCGGGTTCATTTAAACCATTATGTACACTTTGTGGGTCTCCAACCCCATCCCCTTTATCCAAAAATAGTGAACTATTCTCATCTACATAGACTTTCGCGATCTCAACCATGCTTGTCCCAAAGACAATTTCCCAACCTCGTTCATCGAACAAATCATTGATTATTGTACCAACCATGAGGCACTATCCTTGATGGATGGTTTCTATGGATACAATCAAATCCAAATCCATCCATCAGATCAATACAAAACCTCTTTTACTACCCCCCCTTGGGGTACCTTTGCTTACCGCAACATGCCTTTTGGACTAAAAAATGCAGGTGCTATGTTTCAATGGGCCATTATCTATGTTTTCCATGATCTTTCTTGAATCATCCTTGCTTATTTGGATGACCTCACTACTCGATCCAAAAAGAGAACTCAACATTTAGATGACTTACGCATCATTTTCCAAGGATGTTTCTAGTACAATATCCACTTGAACCCCTTCAAGGTCCAAGCTATCACAAAAATTCCACCACCTAGCAATTTATGCCAAATGCAAAGCCTACAAGTAAAAGCCACTTTTTACGTCACTTTTTCCTAGACAACACCACTCCCACACATCTTTTTATCCGCTTACTATGACATGATATCACATTTCGATAGGACGAGCATGCTCAAACAACTTTTGATTATTTGAAAGATTACCTATCTAATTCACCTTTGATTATTCCCTCAGACTATGATCAAGATTACATCCTCTACTTATCCTCCTCAACTATCTTAGTAGTAGGAGTCCTCATACAATTAGGGGATGATGGGCATGGACATGTGATTTACTACAACAGTAAAAATATTTTAGGACCATTCCTGAAGTAAAATCATGATGAGAAACTACCATTGGTAGTTATGCTTGCAGTCCTTTAATCGTGACATTATATCCTACTTTGAACTACCAAGGTCATCATAGATTCCAAACCCATGTAGTACTTTCTTAGTCGACGACAAATTAATGGAAAATTTTCTCGATGGATCATTATCCTCCAGAAATACAATCTAGATTTATCTACTCCCAAAATCAAGAAAGCTCTTGTTCTCACTGAACTCATTATGACCTTTCCCTTAGACACTAATGCTTCCCCCACCAATGAGTATTTCCTTAAAAAACACCTCTTCTTCAACCCCTCTGATGAACCTTGGTACAACAACCTCCTTGTCTATATTTAGACACAAAATTTTGGATCTCATCTCTCTTGAGATGATCGTCGACGCATTCACCATCAGGCCCCACGATACCTCCTCATTAGAGACATTCTCTATCAACATGGGGTTGACACCATTCTTCATAAATGCCTTACCATCAACGAAGATGATAGAGTCTTGAAATATTACCACAATGACACTTGCATTGGTCACCTCTTAGGTATGTCCATCGACCAAAAAATCATTCAAGCAGGGTACTTTTGGCCCACTTTTTTTCATGACTGCATCCATGCTTTCAAGAAATGCGACAAATGGTAGCTTTATGAAAAAAAATCACGAGTGCCACCAAATCTTCTACATCCATTCATCATAGCCGACCCCTTCTGTAAATGGGGCATAGAATTCATGACTTTCCATCCTCCATCCGGTAATGGATAGAAGTACATTGTCATGGTAGTCGATTAATTTACCAAATGGGCCTAATCCATGCCCACATTTAACATCATCGTTAACACAACAACATGTTTTTTCTTCAACCACGTCATTACCTGGTTCAGAGTCCCACTACATTTAGTGTCTGATCATGGTAAACACTTTGAGAATGCAATATTTGTGGAACTCTCTTCAAATTTAGGCTTCACCCATGAGTTCTCCTTCCCATACTACCCTCAATCCAATGAGAAGGTTGAGGCTGTCATCAAAGTCCTCAAAACCATGCTACAAGGTACCATCAACAACCATAAGACCAATTGGCACCATATGTTGTTTTTCTCTTTATGGGATTATCACATGACAATTAAAACTGCCACTAGTTTTACACTGTTTCGCCTCATCCATTGGATCAAATCCACCCTCCCTATCAAGTGCAAAATCCCCACATTACACACTTCCATTGAGCTATTACTTGAAACTACTTCAATGAGTCAGTGCCTACTGACCTTAGAGTCACTTTATGAAGATTGTCGATCTTCATTACAACATAATGAGGTAGCTTAAAAATAGTCCAAAGCCACCTTCGACCGCCATGTCAACCTTCGCTCATTCAACAAAGGTGATCTCGTGTTAGCCTACGATATTGCCCATGATACTCTCGGCCATGAGAAATTCCAGTCATTATGGCATGGACCCTACATCGTCCAACACTACCTCACTAAAGGTTCCTACACCATGGCCTCTCCAGAAGGCTACCCTCTCAAAGAACCTGTCAATGGGTTGTACTTAAAGAAGTTTTATGCCTAAGTGTAGCCCCCCTACCTTAGGTTTCTCTTTGTACACATTTGTAGAGTTTTTAGTCTTCTTTATTGCCATCACTCCTCATGTCTGATCTATCATCTGTGTTATTGATAGATGCATCATCCATCAACCTACCACATCAGTTACACTGATGGTGCCAACTGTTGGACCCAAAATCTCGTTTCAGCTGCTTAGGCCCTCTATACCCCCTCACATGTACTGCTCCACTCCAGTGGCGTATGTTTGGGCTCAACCACCAATAACGAATATGGATATGATGTCATCATTGGTCTCCTCACTGAGGCTAGTCACCGCCACATTCATCACCTTAGCATTCTATTAGATTCTCATCTCGTCATCCTAGAGCTCAACAAGGTATATCGGGTTCACAATCCTTTCCTCTTTCACAAATACCTGCAAGTTAGACTCCTATCTCGCAAATTTGATTCCATCACATTTACACATATTCCATGACAACTCAATCAAGTAGCAGATCACATGGCTAACATAGTATTAGATTGGCATTTATCACATTAAACAACATCATATACATAACATCATACATTTGTCAAAACACATAGAAAAGACACCATACATAAAAACATAACACAGAAAGACATGAATGATCCAAAATATATCCATATATATATATATATATATATATATATATATATATATATATATATATATATATATCATCATCAACATCATCATAGTCATCAATGTTTACAAAAAATATACATGTACAATTTCTTGTAGGCTCATGAATCCCCCCACCCCAATGAGTACAAAAATGGGTATCAACTACCCTATACAAAAATGGGCTCCCAAGCCCGTACATACAAAATATGGCACTCACAGTGCCCCTAGAGCTTCCCCCAGGTCCTTTGTCAGTTGGAGGTGCCCCACCATCTTGGGGCCCTCCAGGCCCAGGAGGTAACTGACCATTCATCGCTACCCCCGCCACTATTTCTCGACAGATTAGGGTTCACCACTCTACAGGTACTCCCACAGACTTCTCCAGGACCTCCTCATCCAGAATGTGGGCCCACATGCCCTTAGTCACACCCTGCAACACCCGTTCGAAATGTTTGCACAGGTCCTCCAACATCCCTCTAGCATCTGCATGTGGCTCTCGCGCTATTCCAACACCAACATCATGTCTCCATCGCCTTTGTCCAACCCTCGGCTTTACAGGAATCAGTCGATCTATCCCCCGATGAGACAGCTCCCCAACAACCTCAACCTCTCACCCTCGGGTCCCACATCTGCAAAATAACACCAGAGATAGTTTCAACATCCATATACATATATAATCAATGTTATCTATCAAAATAAAAAAAACATAAAAATACAACACATACCTCGTAGGTCCCAGTCCTCCCTAAGAGGCAACACCATGTCTGGATCATGGTTATAGTCCATAATCGAGTATGGATATCTCAAGATCACCTATGGAATCTGGCACCAAACTCCAACCATCGTGGTCATGAAATAATGGCCACCCTCTTTGCCTCCATATCAGGCCACAACATGGGCCCACCACATTAGTCACTACTCTCGTCACCCTGTAGGCTTGAGAAGGATCCTTGGGTGCAACAGAGGCACCCTATCTAAGAACTAGGCCACCAGAATGGACCCAAAAGTGAAGTCACTAGAGTCGGCTTGCCAACACTGGTTCAACTGTCACATCATATTGGTGTGCATAAGCACACCCCATGAAAACATGTCCCCATCCAGGACCTACTCCACAACCCTCAGTTGAACCCTAGTGATCTGCTGAGTAGCTAAGGATCCATAGATCCTCACCACTATCATCGCAATACACTCCGTAAGGAGGTCATCAATCACCTCAATACAGATGACTAAACCCAACATAGGGTTTGACCTAGTGCAGTGGTGAGTCACCATGTTACCCACTCGCTCATCCCCGAGTAGTAGGGGATAAACAACTAGTGCCCTCCCACAGAATGGGAGCCCCAGTATCAAATAAACATCCTATGTGGAAAAATAAATTAGCTTCTCCCCTCTAACAATGAAGCACTTTAGGTTAGTGCTCCACATCCTGATCATATACTATAGCCAGAATTCCTACGATTGTATCAAGGGGTAGTCGAATAACTTGAGAAACCCACAGGCCGCCAAGTGTCTCTGCACGCCCGACTGCTTCTTCACAGCCTCCCCTAAGCAGTCCCAACCACGCTCTATCTAGTGAATTGACATTATGCTATAGGATTCTGTTGATCACCTGCATCCACACAGACACATTTGATCAGCCTCATCATCCATCAAAAATAATAAAATATCAAAAATGACAAACCCTTAGCCTTTCCCACAGTGCGTGGCTTTCACCCAGACAAGTGTGCACATGTGCACACATTTTCTTTTCACAATTGTGAACTCATGCAAAATTGTTTGAGAAATAGCTGCACATAAGTGCTCAACTATCAGTCAGATAGGCACACACTCAATGCGTGACTGTATTTCCCACCCTCTCACTCACATGAATGGCTGTGTCAAGCCCAACTACACATTATGTGTACTAAATTGAGTTATACCTGTGCACATATGCACGGGTATTGCTCCTTTTCTAGCGCACTAGTGGGCCCCTACCCTAAAAATTCCTTTTATGGCCCTCACAATTACTACCTACAAACTAGGAATTTCACAAAGTGCGGCATGATAGGACCCCTACCGTCTCTCACCACTCCTGGATTGGTAGACTCACGCTCTCGCAATCTCAAAATCTCCTCATAGCTATCTCGTTAGCTTAGAAAAAGTGACAGGTACAAATGAGGTGGCATTGTGGGCCCACTAGCCACATATAGCCCCTTTTTCCCAACTTCCACATTTTGTTATAGGATCCCAGAGCCTCCATTTTCCAATCCGTTCTCAGCCATGAGATCTTGGTCCGACCATATACACATTCACATCCCCCAGGTAACCATTTGCACTTGGCCCTAGAGGATAATGCACTTTCAATTTTATTAAATAGTTGTTATATGTTCTTTATCATAAGATATTTTTCACATTGGTTATTTGGTTTTCATGTGTGCAGGTACTTGTTCTGCAAGATTACAGTCCCTAAAAGTATATGTTCAACACTGGCATGTAATTATTCCTCTTATAAATCAATTTCATATCCCAGTCACACCCTGTGACACTTACCTTTAGGGTCCTTACATTCAGCTCTATGGTATCATCACCTCTACCACATTTTGGTATTGTCATTTGATAGCACTCTCGCCCACATGAGTTTTCCCATCCATAGTTCCCCCTGGCAACTTAACACTCATGTTGATTTCACCCCCTAGGGATGGGAGTCCTGATAGTCTCATGCACTTCCGAGAATGAACCCTATACTTCTTCTCATCATATTCCTAACTTTCTCAATGGACTCCCAGGTCATATTATCTCAGTTCTATTGACTATACCTCCACAATTTCAATATCCCTCCATCTCATCCACCATTAGTTTTCCCATCTGCAGATTTTCCTCCATCC
The DNA here is from genome assembly GCA_009831015.1 of Picea engelmannii. NCBI lineage: Eukaryota > Viridiplantae > Streptophyta > Pinopsida > Pinales > Pinaceae > Picea > Picea engelmannii. Next base: position 631,110 of record ML781319.1, on the reverse strand, counting down.
ATTTACCTAATACAAAAACCCACCCTCCACCAGTTCTCTTTCATAACTTTCTCCCTAACATGCCAAGCCATCTTTCACTGGGGAACTCATTTCTGTATCTATATACTCAACCCAAATTATTCTTTATATATTTGGTAATTGTAAAAATCCTTTGTTTCCAGCATATACATAGCTTTTCGTCCCCATCCTTGATGGCCTTTCTTTCCATGGAAAAGCAACCCATGTTGCCCTTGGTTGGGGAATCCACTCCATTCTCATTCCGAAATCATTCACAAACCCTGAGTATCCCAAGTCCATATACCCATGATCTTTGAGTTTGTCCACCTTGTTAGCCTCTGGCACAATTTATCCCCATATCTAGTCGTCCCCCCTGATGCTAGATCCATTTTTACAGTTGCTACCAGTCATCCTTCAAAATTATCCAACCAAGGGGAGTATTGCGTCTCATAGCATCTTGACTTCGTTCATGTTACCCATCAGTACTTGATCTCACTTATTAATCAGTGGATTTCATGAATCCCTTTGCTTCTTCAAGTCGTGTCTCCCTTTCTGTTGACATTATCATAGTTTTCAGAAGAGCGACAATATCTTGACTCTCATTACCTTTTGAATGAGGAGTCTCAGATGACACAGAGATAATCATCATTTCTTTTTTATTCCATTGACCCCCATAAAATTCGACTTCAACAAAATCTCATGTTATGGTGGGTCTTACTATGCGACTATTGTAGTTGTTTCATATCAACCGAATACATCTAAATTTTTTAGGCCATCAATGCCTATGAGTCATCGACAATTCTTACAGTCTTCCTTGGCTCACTTCAGAGTTCGTTCACCATTCAGAATTGTCCTTTGCCATTATAAACCACCCCCAATGGCACTGCAGTTATCTACATTAGCATACATCTTTAGTTACAATCTCACATTTTGGTTTCATGATATGAGCATGGGGCATGCCCACCTCATTTGTACACATTTTATTTTTTCTCCCTTGGTAAAATGTTGGGTCCCAATTTTTTCCCTCTCCCTCTGTTGGATCACTCTTTCATTTCCTCTCTTCACTCTTCATTACAATGGCACTCTCATAAAAAGAAACATTGATGTATTTCGACTATACGTATGCTCCTAACCTCACACATCAGGGGGTATCTGTTATCACTGAAATATCATCTGAAACATTACACACAATGGTTAAGGAAAAATATCAATGCCAACAACAAGTAGTCCACCTACAACACCAAAAATGCATCCAGAAGGAAAAAATATATATAATTGGGTAAACAATTGAAGTGCACCAATTCACCAAAGGAGGCACATGCACAGTGCATAGAATGCATGGGCCAAGACATCCCTCAGAGAGCACTATGCGCCAAGTGTATGATTGTCTATAAAAAAATTTGTGCACTTCCATGAACGATGCATTTATGAATCTTGTTGGCCCCTCAACTACTTCTAGTCCGAATCCCAATGCAATTTGACACTCATATCTAAGTGAAATCTAGCTTGGAGGTTGGTCAATGGCTAGAGGGTGCCCTAAAAGGCCCCTTGTTCACACTATGAACCAGTTACATTTTGCCTTGGATAAATGCTATAAATAAGAGCCATGGGTGTGCTAAGAAATCAAGATCTTCAAGGTATTGTTTTTTTGCAAGAATTCTTCCTTGAGAATCCTCTTTTCTTTTTGAATCCTTCAAGCACCATTCCAATAGGCCATTCCACTCACCTCTTCAAGGAATAGGCATTTTTTTTCTTCACCACTTTCCATTTATTCCATTGTAATAGAGAATATCTCTCAATTAGGGAACTCAAGATCCCTCCCGAGGAAGAGGGGACTCATAAGTCCCTACCTTTCTCTACAGTCTTTTGCCTGCTAATCTATTGATCCATTGGTAGAAATATGTTGGTCATTTGTTGATTTTAATAGTTCTAAGTTTCTCATGCCTTATAACATTTATTTCTCAGTTGTTTTAGTTTTATTTCTTTTTTTATATATGTTTTTGGATTATTTAACCCACTCACAAACTTTTGTCTTATCTAGCAGGCTCATCTAGACATGCAAGTGTTGTTGTTTTTCTCACCCAAGTGAAAAAACCAACACAACAATTACTTCGATGACTGAACAATATACAACTTATTTATAAACCATATACAATGGATTCAACTTATGCTTGAATGATGCAAACAAATCCATCTAGCCCTTAGGAATAAGAAATGCATTTTCTCCACACCAATTGGCATTCTGTTAGGACATGTGGTATGCAAAGATGGATTAAAATTTGACATGGAAAATATCAAGATCATCCTCGACTTGAAGCTAACCATAAATAAAAAACAAATTAAAATATTCCTTGGACACATGGGATACTACCGAAAATTTATATGTAAGTATTCAGATATCAAATTCCCAATGGATGAGCTGCTCATAAAAGAAGTTGAGTTCATATGGAGTAAAGACTGCCAGGAATCATTTGAATTATTAAAGAAAAAACTAGTCAAAGTCCCTATATCAAAATTTCTTCACTGGTTGAGAAAATTTCACATCCATGTTGATTCCTCAAACATTTTTGTCATATTGGCCCTAGCACAACCATATCAAAACAAAATCGATCACCCAAATGTGTATGCCAGTCAAAAATTGAAGAAAGTAGAAAGAAACTATTCGACTGTAGAAAGGGAAGCTTTGTCAATGATATTTGCACTACAAATTTTTTGAAATTACTTACTTTCCAATCCTTTAACATTATTCACATATCATCAAACACTAAAGTATTTAGTTAATAAACTAGTTCACCAACGAAGTATCTGTCAATGGCTTCAATTATTCCACAAATTTGAATTTGACATAATCGTCCGACCTGGGAAAATAAACTTTCAACCCGACCATTTAACCCGACTTAAAACTAGAGAGGATTCGACATGTATAGATTATTACCTTCCAGATGCACATCTATTTCAAATCGAAGCTTCATCGAAAGGTCTAGAGGAGATAACAAGATTTTTGGAAGAAGGAAAGGCTCCATATGATCTCCTAATAAGTAAAAGGAAGGTCCTAGGCCTAAAAGAAACACCATTCACCATTATAAATGGATATTTGTACAAAATAGGATGAAATGATACCCTAAGGATATGTTCTATTGAACATGAACTAGAAATAATTATCAATGAAGCTCACATAGGACCAACTGGTGGCTACTTCCAGGCTGATAAGACAACTCATAAAATACTTCAGCCGATTCTGTGGTGGCCAATCTTACAAAAAGACTGTCGGGAGAAGGTTATAAAGTGTGATAGTTGTCAAAGGATCAGTCAACCTCTATGGAAGAATGAGATTCCACTAACATCAGTAAACTCTAATAGAGAATTTGAAATTTGGGCAATTGATTTTGTTGGACCTTTCCCTCAAAGAGGAGAAAGAACCAGTGCCAAATATATTATCATTGTAGTAGAATATGTAACTAAATGGGAAGAAGATGAATCATATGAATCATGTACCAATGAAGTAGTGATGAAGTTCATCTATGAGAACATAATCACAAGGTTTAGATGTCCACTTACACTAATTAGTGACCAAAGAACACATTTCATAAATGAAACAATCCAGGTCATGCTAAAGAAGTTTTTGATCGACCATAGATGAAAAACAATGTTAAGAACCAAACATCAATATAGCATAGAAAAACCTTAGGAAAAGTACTCAACGCCTTCAAAAAGAGATAATTTTAGATAATAAGCCTCTTCGAGGGGGAAACCTCCTTTTATCCCACTTAAATGTTCAAGTACAAGATGATTCAAAATGAAAATGTCTCCTTGGTATATATAGGAGACTAGGAGGTATAATTACAACTAAT
>ML781319.1:582155-622986 GCA_009831015.1 Picea engelmannii | reverse complement strand
AGAGTCCAATTAGGATTTTTTGGAGGCTTATTTGGTGTAGAAGGTCCCTTTTTTGGTGGCATGTTGGCCAAGTATCACTTTTGAATCTTGATTTTGAGGCAGTTCTGCTAGACAATATTTATTCTATTCTATCTCCCAAGTTTTGGCCCTTCTAGGTATGAAAATTTCTTTTAGGTAGTTCTCTGATATTTCTTCTCTACAATGCCACAGGTCTTATCAAAATTGGATGTGCCAAGTGGAATTTACGGTAACTTCCTCACAACTTGCTATTTTTGGCTTTTCCAGAATATCTCACTTGTATAGCATGCCCCGCACAAAATAATTGATATAAAATTATGAAACTCGTACCCAAAATACTACAGACTATCCACGATCCAATGAAACTAGTCCCACTCAATTTGGATACTCTATAAAGAAGTTATGATTGTTTTACCTGAAACATCTTCTTAAGACTAGTCAATAGGACTAGTCAGATACCCTATCTTACACAAGGTGTATCTATAAATTTAAGATGACCCAAAAGATGAAATTTTTACCACAGATACCTTACTAATTTCTATAAATGGCCTCTGGAGTTCAGGGTATGAAACGTTACAAAAAAAATTTTATAGCAAAAATTCTGCACTGACTCATTTCACGATGATTCCAGAACCCTATCTTGTACAGGCTGTATATCCAAAAGTATAAGGCCTCAGGAGCTGAATTTTTAACCCAACGTACCTTGATCTGTCTACTAAATATCCTCCAAGCCCTTCCTTTTGAAATTTTATAGAAAAAAAGTTATAGTGAAAATTCCATGGTGTCTCAGATGTAGCAGCGAAACCCCAAGACCTTGAGCGCTGATACCATATGTTAAGAACCAAACATCAATATAGCATAGAAAAACCTTAGGAAAAGTACTCAACGCTATGAAAAAAGAGATAATTTCAGATAATAAGCCTCTTCAAGGGGGAAACCTCCTTTTACCCCACTTAAATGTTCAAGTACAAGATGATTCAAAATGAAAATGTCTCCTTGGTATATATAGGAGACTAGGAGGTATAATTACAACTAATGGCCTAAAGCTGACATAAATAAAATAACATTACTAATATAATATGCCCCAATTAAGGGGTAATGATCCAATATTAGGGCTTAACAAACAACATATCACCCACAAGCAAATGGGGATGTGGAGGTATTCAATAAAACAATGCATAAAGGACTCACAAAAATATGTGGTGTTGACAAAAATGTCTGGGATGATCAAATTCTCACAATCTTATGGGTGTATAGATCTTCTTATAAACGATCGACTGGACAAACTCCCTTCAATTTGGTGTATGGACAAGAAGTTGTTATTCCATTTCAATTTGGTCCAACTCTGACATGGTAGAAGCCATGGATAAATTCAACCAAGACATAAACATAAATGACCAATTGTATCAATTAAATAAACTAGAATAAGAAAGAGTAATTGCAATGCTTCACCAGGAAGCGAAAAAACAACAAAAAAAAACATGGCATGACTGCCACTTAAAGAAGGACATAAAAAATAGAGACTTGGTCTTGTTATATGACAATCGAGTAAAAATAAAATCAGGAAATATAGAAGCAACATGGCTTGGGCCTTATGTTATTGAATAGATTAGACCAACATGAGAGGTCCAACTTCGAGCCTTGTTAGGGAATACATTCAAGAAAGTAATTAATGGAGCCTGCTTAAAAAATTTCTATACATAGAAGGAAACAAGCCCAGTTGGAAAAAAATTTAGTAGGAAAATATGCCAATAGGGACCGACCAGAGATAGAATAGTCAGGTAGAAGTTGGAAAAGTATAGACTAATCACATCATTAAGAAAATAAATCCTTCTTGTATTATAATAAACCAAAGTCAGTTACAAAATTTAGGTATAGAAAAACAGGTATAAAAAATCAACAGAATAAAACTTAAGAATTAAAAGGATCTCAAAGAATCATAGTAAAGTAACAAAATGCATAATGGAGAGAGAAAGAAGCCCCTAGTCGATCCATAGACAAAGCAGAAGAAGACATGATCGACACACCACCCCATCTCTCGACTTAAGACAAATACTCTTGAAAAGGAAATCAATTGATCGAGACAAATCACAATCAAGAGAACGAGGATCAATTGAGCATGGTTCAAGTGAGCATAGTTCAAGCAAGCATGCTTATCATATAAGCGGGATTAAGAAAAAAAAAATGGAGAAGAAGGCTATCCATCAAGAACATCAACTAAGTAGATTCGACAAGATCAGACCCGACGATGTAAAAACACTAGTCGGTTGACCCATATACCGACCATATATCAAGAGAGGAGATGTATTCAACCATACGAAAGGGAATACTGACCACCAAAAAATTGACTCCAGAAAAGCCGACGCATTTAAGTCACAGTAGGAAAGGATGGAAAAGAATAATAGTAACATTAATAACCGACGCGACAAAGAAGACCGTTGCGAAGCTTCCAATTACAGAGCGCTCCATTTAATGATCGGAAAGACCCGCAATATTCTAACTAATAAATATCCTATATGTACACTCATATGAGTCAGCCATATATCCAATAATCATGATAGGGGCACGAGAATCTAGGGAACAACTAGACACATTTAATCCAAACTTTGATCTAGTGCCTATAAATTTGGAGGACACATATGAATTCACCTCATTATTATTTTCTCCCCACAACCGAGTATAGATCCTACCACGCAACCAGGAGAACCTGCAACCTCTCTTGACTTTTTGAATACCACCAATCTAGACATATAAATTCCAAGAATGAGAGGAAAAGTTGTAGATGAAATGAAAGGGTCGAGGCCAAGAAAAATATTCGACAGAAAAAGAATGACACCATCGCAAATTTAGATGCATAACATACGACATGAATGACTAGAGGATTTGGACTAGACCAAGCAATGGCATAATTTTATAGAATGGGGGATGGAAAATGGCTGTTGAAAGCTTGAAATAGAGTTCCTAGCAAAATCCATGATCATACATATGTTGGGAGCACCGTAGGTCACCAAATTAGGGAAATGGAAGGAATAAGAAGTAAAATGTATTGTCAGTCATTTTCATCGGGGCTACATTTGGCTTGAAAAACCCATAGCAATAAAAGGAAGGATTATTCACCAAATTACTGACATTCTGAAGATGGGGGTTGCAGTGGAGAAAACATCAAATACTAATGATTGGATGTAGTTTTTAATGGGGTCAACAACAAATAAAAAATCTAAGGGGATAGTCATCAATAAAATCACTGACCTACGGGCAAGATGGAATACTATAATTGTATCCTTGTGCTTCAGACTACCTGGTCAGGCATCATATGTTAAAAAGATGATGATAAAATCAATAGCTAAAGTGTTTCAGAAAGCAACAATTTTCAATTGGCCAGAGCACTTAGCCGACATCATCCAGACCAATTGTAAGGAGTGCCAAGAATGCGACAAGGATATCAAGTTCCCTTCGCTATTAATATAGTTAGAAATGGAGCAGTACATCCTAGTTGGAGAGGCGACATTCACAATCAAGAAATTACCAACAATGAAGAGATATAGACATTTTGCAACAGAACAATCAGGTGCATCTAGTTCAATGGAACCCCAAGATATGTTCCAACTATGGGTCAGACATTTGAAAGATAATTCACATAGGTGGAAAATTGAGATACCAATATGTTAGGCCCTGGCGACTCCCTGCCACATTCAACTAGAACTCGATTGCACCAAGATTTGGTGCGGAGTTGATTCGGCAACATAATTAGAAGAGCTACATTGTCAACCAACAATAGAAGAATTATTCATGGAGCTAGAAAGACAAAAAAGCCAAGAGATATAAATTCCTCTTGAAGTACACCAATTGGGATTGTCTTTGATCCTTCCTCTTACTGATGGAGAACAAGAGAAGAAAAGAGAATATGAATTGTATACAATCCATTTTGTTGAAGATTTGGAAGACCTGGAAAAGATCCCTACAAATCCATCACCGGGGAAAAGAAAGTAGCCAACGGAAAAGGAAAAGGTTAAGAAGGCTACCAGAGTCACAGAAATAGTCATCGACATAGAGGAAATCTCAAGAGAAACTTTTCAGTCAAATGAAGACGTTGATTTCAATGACCCCGTCATTCAAGAAAAAATTTATAGTATTACAAATAAAGCAGACAGAAAGACAAAATCGACAGGAGACTACTACGCTGAAGAATATTTTTAGTTCCTCGGTTAGGTCGGGAGTGAAAGAAGCCATGGAATGGGCTAAGATGCAAAAGAAGAAAGTCAAACAAATCAAAATCACAATTCAACAAATGGAAACAAGAGTAGCCAAAAAGAAGAAAATATTGGAGGAAAAAAATACCATTGTTACCCCAGCATGAATCACAACCACAGGAATAGAATGGGATCTCAGGATGAGGCCAATATCAAAAAATAAAAGAACGATTGATGTAGCAATCTAATTAACAAGAGACTATCCCCCAACTGAGCTAGTAGCCATAGTTGAAGAGTGACCAACAAAGAATAAGAAAAGGCAATTGATAATTGTTGAATCAACGACAGAGACCGATCAACCATATGAATCGATTGAATAAGAGATTGAAATCAACCAACTAAAACAACAAAAATCGGTCAAAGGAATACCACTCTAGTCGATGCATCTGGTCAAGTTGGTACAACAACATAAGTTTGGCGAGCAATCGACCGGCCAACAAGATGTCAACTTACAGGAAAGAGAGAAACATGAAGTCGACACCCATGAATTAGGGCTAGTGGATACAATGATATGCATAGAGGCACAACCAAAACACCTACCGCAAGAAGAAAAACTAGAAGACCAACACATGTAGGAAACACTTCCATAGATCCATCTTGTGAGGCCACCTAAAAAAAAATATCAAGACACAAAAAAAGGGTCGACACAAGCGAATAAGCCCCCATTGAAAACACGAGAAAATCAACAAAAGGAGCCATAAAAACCAACAATTGTCCATCAACATCTGAATCAGTCCTCTGCACAACAAACATAAAAAATCCAGGATAAATATAAACAGTCGACAAAGACTCCAGGGAATACTAAGAAAAAAATATCAATCACATTTAAGATGACATGACCAATGAACCCATCAGGTTCAAATGTTGAAACTACCTTCGACCTGACCTCCATATCAAACCACAAGCTCTTTGACTTACACAAAGTAATCTCAAAAGAATTAGAAAAATTATGGAAGAAATCCATCAAACAAGGAAGTTGGGTATTGAAACTTAAAGAAAACAATTGTTGCAGGAATGTAGGGAAGAGGTCAAGAAACATTTAGGAGCATAGAAAAGGTTGGAAGGAGAGGAACCCTTGGAAGGATTCAAAGACTTGATTGAAAGGATGATTAAAGCTAATACAAACAATCAACAACAAGTAGAACTACTTAAAACTGAAAAGGATGAGGAACAACAACAATACAACATAGGATCGATTAAGATTCAAAGACTCAAGGAACAAACAACAATGATCATGATAGATGAATACAATGAACTTAAATGCTTCCAAAAAAAAGTGGATGATATCACTAATCTTGCCACATTGCTAAAATCAATGGTAAGTTAATGGCTGACTCACTTTGCAAGAACATTCAACAAATGCAGGATACAAAAAGAAAAAATCGACAGCATAGAAAAGATGAGTAATTTGACCACCGACATTAAAATCAAAGAAGCCTCCATGACTTAGCTAGAAAAATAAAAGGCAATGGAGTCACAACTTGCAAAACATGAATAAGAATGGAAAAAGGAGGGGCATAGGGAAAATCTAGAAACTCAAAGCCTAATCAGTCGTCTAACTTGGACCAAAACTAAAATCCAAGAGGTAGATTAGTTGATTGACCTTGAATCAACCATAATACAAACAATAGAGATGACAGAGAAATTCAACCTTCTCACTGAAATAAAGATACTAAGCCTAGAAGCACAACAATTGATCAATGCATGATGCGACTTCAGTCAACAGATGAAACATACAACTTCTAATATCCTTCAGACCACCTTCACAACCACTAAAGAAAGAATAACCGATGAAATAGTGGAACCGACCAGTGGTAGAAATCCAGGCACAATAAAATAGTTGAGTACGACACCATAACCTAATTAAGCACCAAGAGATTTTTTCTATATTCATATTTTTTCCTTCTATCTCTCTTTCTCATCTTCTATATCTTGTAAACAATCCTGGTATAAGAAAATTTATAGTAATCCCCTCTTTCTCAGAACAAGAAAGGAATTGAGGAGGGGAGAGATGTTGTAGGGGCTGTTTGACTCTTTCGAATAGACCCGACGGTTGACTAAGAGTTATTCATTCGACCGTTGAAGTTGGAAATATAAGTCGATCGAGTTGTCTGTTAACTGACCGACTCAGGAAGTTAAGTAGTTAAATTGCCTAGTAACTATAGATATAAGTATAAATAGACAAGCTCTAAGAGAGACAATGTATCTATTGTGTTGTATTGATATATCATATAATAAAGTGTTGTTCTTTGGGCTTCCATTACTTGTGTATATCTTCATCTATGTCTACATGTATGTATTCTATGTTTTCCCATATAAGGAACTATTGGTAACTCTCTCTTGATTTTCCCTATATTACAACACCTTTCATAAAATAAAAAAAATTCATTATTTAATTTGGGGAGTCAAAATTGAGGTATTACATTCCCCTCCCCCTTATTTTGGCATTGTCCTCAATGAATAATAATAAAAAAAATAACAATTTAAAAATTCTTCAAAACATTGTGGGTACTCTGCCCGCATGGAATTTTCATGGTCCCAAGTAGCATCTTTAGGACCATAGTGTTAGGAAAAAAGGATCATGAAGAAATAAAATAAAACAAATGCGGAAATAAAACATAGAAGATACACAATACAATAGAGACACAGATATACATGGTTCAGCCAGTGTTGGCTACGTCCACTAGATAAATTGTCAGGTCCTTCCTTTATTATTATCCATCAAATGAAGGGATACAACCTACAACACACCTGTTGTAACTTCCTCTTCTTTCTCTCACAATATCCTCTCTTAGAATACAATATTCACAATGATACATCGTCTCAATATATTTACCTCATAAAACAGGGTTTCCTTTTAGGGAAAAAATCCCTAACATAACTTCTACCATCAGATTTGTGACCTTATAATGAATGGTCCAGATTTACAATGAAATTACAATATCCATTTACAAGGCAATTTTTCCTTCAGGGGCTTCACCCCCTGACCTTGTAGAGGGGGTAACCCCCCTCTACACTCCCCCATGTGGAGGAGTGTACATTCTTTCATGGTGTAAAGTCTTCATGGGTTATAAACATGGCTGAAAACAAAGACCTTTGAATCAGGAAGATAATCACTCTCCACAACCAACTCCATCGTTTTTGTATATTCTCGACTATGATCCTTCTTGGGCCTAGAAAATTTCTCATCTTCATATTCATTCTTGAACACCAACTGAAGTTGAGCAGGTACTCAGTTTCTTCCTGGTTACTCCCTTAGTTAACATGTTTGCAATATTCTTGCTAGTGTGTATCTTTTCCAACTTCAAATGTCCATCTTCCAAGACAGATCGTATGAAATGGTACATGAGCTTTATATTCTTAGTCTTTGAATGGAAGGCTGAGTTATTTGGAATATGAATGGCACTTTCACTGCCATAGTACAACTTGTTATTCTCTTGCTTCTTTCCCAATTCCTCCATAAACCTCTGTAACCAAATCATCTCTTTACTAGCCTCTGTAGCAACAACATACTCTACCTCTGTTATTGAAAGTGCAACAACCTTTTGCATTTTTGAAATACAACTTATTGTTGTTCCACCTATAGTAAAAAACATACCCTATGGTGCTCCTCATGCTATCTTTATCACCCACCATATCTAAATCAACATATCCCTGTAGAAAAATGTTTGAAGCTTCAAAACATAATGCTTGAGCATTAGTACCTCTCAAGTACCTGAGAATCCACTTTACTTCATCCCAATGTTCTTTACCTGGATTTTTCATATACCTTGTCACAATTCCCACTGCATGTGCAATATCTGGTCTTGTGCAAACCATCACAAACATCAAACTGCCAACTGCTGATGAATAAGGGACCTTGATCATGTATTCTATCTCCTCTTGTGTTTTGGGACACATTTCCTTAGTTAATTTGAAATGGCTAGCCAAAGGTTTACAAACTGGTTTTGCATTCTGCATTCTAAACCTCTCCAACACCTTCTCTATGTACTCACCCTGAGATAATGTCAATTTGTGATTTTTCTTGTCTCTTGTTATTCTCATACCAAGGATTTTCTTTGCAACACCCATATCCTTCATCACAAATGGATTATTTAATTTCTTCTTGAGCACATTTATATCCTCAATATTAGACCCTGCAACAAGCATGCCATCTACATACAATAGCAAGATAATATAGCTTCCAATTTCTAGCCTTTTAAAATAAACACAATGATCATAATGACATCTACTATAACCTTGTTCTGTCATAAACCTGTCAAACTTAAAATACCACTTCCTTGGATCTTACTTTAGGCCATACCAGCTCTCATTCAACCTGCATACCAAATTTCAATTTCCTTTGACCTCATGCCCTTGTGGCTACTACATATAAATCTCTTCCTCCAAATCCCCATGGAGAAAAGTTTTTTTTACATATAATTGTTCAAGATGCAAATCTTCTACTACCACAGACTTAAAATAGTCCTAATTAAAGTCATTTTAACAATAGGAGAAAATATTTCATCAAAATCTATACCTTTTATTTTGTGCAAACCCCTTTACAACAAGTCTAGTCTTGTACCACTTTTTTCCTCCATCTTCTTCCTTCAACTTGTAAACCCATTTATTATGTAATGCTCTTTTTCTTGGAGGAAATTGAACCAAATTCCAAGTCTGGTTATTTACCATGGAATCCATTTCCTCTTTCATTCCTTACTCCCACTTCTTTTTGGTGTCTACCTGCATTGCCTCTTCATAACATTATGGTTCACCAGAATCAGTCAACAATAAATAATACAATGACGAAGAGTATTGTTCAGGGGGTCTACTTAACCTAGTAGATCTTCTAACAACACTTGCAGAAGTTTGAGGTACATGTTGTTCCTGTTGTTGTACATTTTGATTTTTTGGTTCCTTTGGAATTTCTTTTTCAGTGATCTCATCAACCATTGTGTATTATGTTTTTTATTTTTCTTGTATCTTTCCCTTCAACCGATCTATGTACATGACCTTCTCATTGAATATGACATTTCTACTCCTAATGATTTTGTGATTTTCATAATCCTATAAGTGATAACCAAAATCATTAACACCGTATCCAATAAAGGTACACTTCTTGGATTTTTCCTCAAGATTTGTTCTATTTTCTTTATCAATATGGACTAATGATTCACAACTGAAAGTCTTCAAAAAAGAATAGTTTACCTTTTTACCTATCCATGCCTCCTCTTGAATTACACCATCCAAAGAGCTTGAAGGTCCTTTGTTTATTAAGTAAACAACAATATCTACAACATCTTCCCAAACATGTAAGGGAAAACGAGCATGCAATATCATACTCCTTACACACTCCATGATTGTCCTGTTCATCCTTTTTGACACACCATTTTCTTGTGGTGTTCCTAGAATTGTCTTCTCTTTACAAATCCATGGATATGAATAGTAATAATTAAACTCCTTGTTGCAATATTCACCTCCATTTTCTGATATGAGACACTTCAACCTTTTTCCCGTCTCATTCTCAACCAAAGGTTTCCATTTCTTAAAAGTATCAAAAACATCAAATTTTTTTCGAATGCAATAAACCCAATTTTTTCTAGTTGCATCATCAATAAAAGTAACATAATAATGAGAGCCACCAAGAGATAATACCTGAGATGGTACCCATACATATGTATGCACAATCTCTAACCTTTCACTCTTATATTATTTTTTGACTCTAAGAAATCTGACTCTCTTTTGTTTTCCATAAACACAATGCTCACAGAAATCCAAATCAATTTGTTTAAGATCTGGCAACAAATTGTTTTTGTGAAGTATATGCATCCACTTCTCACTCATGTTTACAATCCTATTATGCCACAATGATGTATCCACTGTTGTAGAAGCTAAAGATATAGAAGAGTTAGTATTACCAGTACATAAATACAATGTACCTACCTTCTCTCCTCTTGCTATCACCAATGATCCTTTGGTGACCTTCCACACCTTATCTGTAAATATGGATATACAACCTTCACTTGCCAACCTTCACTTGCTAACCACCCTTCCACACCTTATCTGTAAATATGGATATACAACCTTCACTTGCCAACCTTTGGTGACCTTCCACACCTTATCTTTAAATTAGATTTTTCCTTAGATATGGAACATGTCTTACCTATTTAAATAATCATTGGTTTCCATTTCTTTTCTTTATTTTTACCTTTCCCATTCCAACAATTTTTCATGGTGCATCATCACCCAAATGAAACTATCCAAAATCACCTTGATCATTATATAGAATATGTTTCTCCTGATGTTCATATCTTTGTTTCTTTGGATCTCTGTAGTCTTTCTTCATATGTCCTTTATTCCCACTACTCCAACACTCTATCTTTCCCAGTTTGGATTTGGATCTTCCCTTCCTATAATTCTCATGGTTCCCTGAGCACTTTCCTCTATCCTTTTGTCTTCCCCTATTCTCCATGTTCAATGCATTACCTGATGTCTCACCTGTGATTTTCCATCACATTTCCTCACTAAGGATAAAACCAACAACATCATCTAATTTTAAAGTATTTGAACCAGATACAGAATTACTTACAACCATGACCAAGTCATTCCATCTTTTTGGCAATGAGCACAAGAATAGAAGAGCCCCGACCTCATCATCAAAGTCCACTTTTACAGAACTTAGTTGATTAGTAATCGTATTAAATTCATTTAAATGATCTGCAACAGACCCACCTTCTGACATATTCATATTAAATAATCTCTTCATTAGAAATACTTTATTGGATGTCGAGGGTTTTTCATACAGTTTATCCAATGTGTCCATTAGCTCCTTCATTGTCTTTTCTTTCAAAATATTGAAATCCATTGATGCTTCTAGGCTCAGTCGTACCGTTGCTAGTGCCTTTATCTCAAGAACATCCCGTTCTTCATCCTTCATGGTCGCCAGCTTCTTTTCTATTCCACCCAATGGTAGGAACAAATCCTTCTGATAGAAATAATATTCCATATGTATCTTCCATAACTGGTAGTTTTGGCCGTTAAATTTCTCGACCCTAAACTTTCCATCTTCCGCCATTGAACCAAGAACCCTCTTTTCCTGTGAGTTACCTTTCGCTCTAATACCAATTTTTAGAAAAATAGGATCATGGAGCAATAAAACAAAACAAATGTGAAAATAAAACACAAGAGATACACAATACAACAGAGACACAAATATATCTGGTTCACCCAGTGTGGGCTACATGTGTTGTAGGAAAATCTCCCTACAGACAGGTAGATTGCCTCTAAGAGCTTGACCCTAACTCTAGACAGAAAATGCTTAACATGGACACTGACTTACTTTCAAATCCATCTAAACTAACACATGAGAAGGAAGGATGATAGAAGTACCTTTTATTGACGTTTGTCCCTCCACGCTCCGAGTTGCACTCCAATCCTTTTCTCCTCGCTGAGTTATGTGGATAAAGCAAGATACGCCCACTTCCTACTCTATTGATATTAGCTTGAAAACTGATCTATCAATAAATGATAATTTCATGTGACATTAGACACAAACTATAAAGAAACAGGCCAAGCGTGTCATATTGATGAGATTAATGACAACATTACTTACAATCGTAGATGTGAATGCGACAACTTTGTCAAGTCCTCTTCGTCTAACCCTTTCCTGAAAGATCCACAACCTGGATAACATCAGCTTCACTGATCACTCTCCTTTGGTTGACTGTGAGTTTCCTCCAAGATCATAAGTTTCATATCTTCAATTCTTCCCACCTTTCCACCATCATAGAGCCTATTTATATAGGTTAAGAGGAGCTTAACCTCTTGAGTTATCTTTAGAACAAGTTGGGAACCTTCTCCTTAGATCAGGGATATCTTGATGAAACCAAGAATTTGAACACAATTGCCTCCTAATCTCAAAATATCCTCCCCTTATTCTCCTCAACGGGCCAACTACTGCCTCAGATTATGCACTGCTCCCTTAGAAGGGACATCAGAGCGCTGTAGCGCTCCCTGGTAAGCCTTAGGGGAGAGCCAACGCTTTCAAGATGAGAAACGCTCCTTCAGAGGGGGTTGGGGAGCGTTATAACGCTCCCTAAAGCCTTGTAGGGGAGTGCCAGCACTTCTAGGGCTGAAATGAAGGAGCGCTCCTCCTCAAAACCTTTGTTTCAGGGTTCTCTTTAGGTGTCAAGAGTTATTTGACTTCAGTAAACCAATTCTCCTTCTTCAAATCAAGCATATGAGATGTTATAAGTGTCTCCTTAGTGTCATTTTTCATGGCAGTATGTCTGAACATCATTAGCGACACTTGTAACCAACTTGCGACACTTGCGAAAGTTTTAAGGAAGATGCGACACTTACGACAATTGAGAGGAACATGCGACACTTATCCAGCTAAGTAATTTTTATGTGTAACAACATGCACCGGAGAAATTTCTAGGTCCTTCCTTTATTATTATCCAACAAATGAAGGGATAAAACCTACAACACACCTACTATAACTTCCTCTTCTTTATCTCACAGTCTCCTCTCTCAGAACACAATATTCACAACAATACATAGCTGCAATATATTTCCCTCATAAAACATGGTTTCCTTCTAGGGAAAAAAACCCTAACATAATTTCTACCATCAAATATGCGACCTTATAATGAACGGTCCTGATTTACAATGAAATTACAATATACATTTACAAGGCAATTTTTCCTTCGGGGGCTTCGCCCCTGGACCCCACAGAGGGGGTAACCCCTCTCTGCACTCCCGCGTGTGGAAGAGTGTACATTCTTCTGGGGTGTAAATTCTTCATGGGGTATAAACATGGATGAAAACAAAAACCTATGAATCAGGAAGATAATCAAGATCCACATCCAACACTTAGTGGGTCCACTAAACATTTACTAGTTCTATGACTCAATTTCAGAGCAATTTGAATTTTCTATCCAATATCTGCACTGGCTAGACCTGAAAGTCTCCCTCTAGTTCTACCTAAATCAAAATCCAATCAAAAACATGGTTAGGGTAATGTACATACTTTTTCGACAAAGAGACATGAAATACATTATCCACATTCATGGAAGAAGGAAATGAAAACATGTATGCAATTAGCCTTATTCTGTCCCATATTTCAAATGGACCACAAAAATATGGTTGCTAGCTTTGTACAGATACCCAACTTCAATGAGATCTTCTTGGGCTTCACTCTCAAAAGTACATTCTCTCCCACTTTAAACTCTCTAGTTCTCTTGTTCTTATCTTCATAACATTTCTCTCTATCTTGTGTTTCCTTCAAATTATGATTAATTCTAACCAATTGGTCTTCCATGTCCTTGAGAAATTTTGGCCCAAGTACCACTCTGTCTGCTAGGTTGTCCCAACTCACTAGAGTATTGCATCTTCTACCATACAAAGATTTTAATGGGCTCATCTTCAAGGAAGCTTCATACCCATTATTATAGGAAAACTCCACCAAATGCAAGTAATCTTCCCACTTAGATGGCTTATCCAACACATACATTCTTAACATGTATTCGATTACTTGGTTGACTCTCTTTATATTCCCATGTGACTGTGGATGGTATGTTGTGCTAAAGTTAACATTTGTTCAAAATCCATTGAATAATCCCCTCAAAACATTTGAAGTAAACTTTGTATATCTGTCTGAGACAATTTCCTTAGGTATTCCATGCAACCTAGCAATCTCGTTCATGTAAACTTCTACAATATTAGTTCTTGTATGAGCCATTTTTACAGGAACACAATGAGCATCCTTTGTCAACTTATCAAACACTAGCATTATTAAATCATGTTGCCTTGCTATTCTAGGAAACTTAGCTATAAAATCAATTGTTATCATTCCCATTTCTTCTCTGGAATTGGTAATGGTTGTAGCAAACCCCCTAGGTGTCTATTCTCAACTTTAACTCTCTTACATTCCATGCATATGGAAATAAAATCAGCAACATCCTTATTCATCCTAGGCCAAAAGAATTGGCTTCTTACTGCTGCAATTTTTTTTGGTAATCGAGATGTCTAACATACAAAGCATTATGCATTTCCTTTAATACCAAATTCCTATGTTCTCCATAACTAGGAACATAAATTCTATTTTTGTGCATAAGAAATCCATCCTCTTTAATATCATACCCTTTGAATTTTTGTTGTACATTCTCTTGTTCTAAACTCTCCTTGACCTGTAGGTAATGTTGGTCTATAAAAATAACATTTAAAATTTTTCTTTTTAAATTTGATCGGTGCATGTTAATGGTTGTAGCATGCATGAGATTCACTCTCCTATTGAGTGCATCAACAAATTTGTTTTATTTCCCCTTGATACACTTGATGCCAAAATCGTATTCAATTAAAAATTCTAGGCATCTTGTCTATCTGGAATTCAAGGTTGGTTGTTTAAAAATATACTTCAGACCATTGTGGTTTGTTCTTAATTCAAATTTCTTCCCCATTAAATAATGCCTCCACATATTCAATGCATGAACTATGGTAGAAAGATCCAAATAATGTGACATAGTTCCTCTCATGTTATTTTTCTTTAATATTTCTAGACTCGTAACTCATAACATATCCATTTTGAGTGAGGAATCCACCAAGTCCTTCTTTTCATGCATCTGTACAAACCACAAAATTCTCATTTGGGTCAACAATCTTTAAAATAGGTGCACTAGTAAGTAATTGTTTCAACAGATTAAGGTTTTCTTCATAGTCTATTGTCCATTAAAATTTAATTCCCTTATTTTGTAAAGAAGTGATGGGATGAGAAATATTAGAGAACCCTTCTATAAACCTCCCATAGTATCTGGTCAATCCCATTAAAGATATGATTTCTGAAACATTCTTGTGTGTTGGCCATCCTCTAATGGCTTCGATCTTCTCTAGATCCATTGTTATGCCTTGTTCTAAAATAATGTTTCCCAAGTAATAGATTTTGTCTTGGTAAAAAGATCACTTACTAAGATTTGAATACAACTAATGTTCCCTTAGTATTTTCAAAACAAACCTCAAGTGATGTTCGTGCTCTTCCTCGAACTTAGAATAAATATGTATGTCATCCATGAACACAATGACAAACTTATCCAGATAATTTCT
Source organism: Picea engelmannii (assembly GCA_009831015.1). Taxonomy (NCBI): domain Eukaryota; kingdom Viridiplantae; phylum Streptophyta; class Pinopsida; order Pinales; family Pinaceae; genus Picea; species Picea engelmannii. The sequence goes on along the minus strand of ML781319.1, from coordinate 607,639 downwards.
AAATATGTCATTCAACACACAAAGACAGTTGTTGCATTGGTCAGTCCAAAAGACACCACTACAAATTCATAATGTTGATACCTGGTTCTGAAGGATGTCTTATTGATGTCTTCTTCCTTGATTCTTACCTAGTGGTATCCAGATCTTAAGTATATAGTTGAAAATATCTCTTCTCCTCTTAGTTGATCAAATATGTCATCAATTCTAGGTATAGGGTATTTGTTCTTCATAGTGGCGTTATTCAATTGCCTAAATACAATACACAACCTCAAGGTTCCATTGTTCTTTTTGACAAAGAGTATTGGTGCTCCCCAAGGTGAAACACTTGGGTGTATGTACCCTTTCTTAGTCAATTCCTCTAGCTTCATTTATATTTTTTTTAATTCTGGTGTACTCATTCTATAAGGTGTATTCTATACTAGGGAATATTCTAGTAGTAAATCAATAGAGAATTTTATGTCCCTCTTTGGTGGTAATCCTGGTATTTCTTGGAATACATCCTTAAATTCATGCAATACTGAAAACTAATAAAGGCTTGGCCCTTTTGTATCTTCTGGTTCCTCCACATGAGCTGCATACAATTGACATTCCTTCCTAAAACATCTCTTTATCTATAAGGATGAAATATCCCTTATAGAAATGGGTCTTGGAATTCCTTTCACAATTCTTTGTTTTCCTTCCTCATCAAGACATGTAAATGTATTGTCATGACAATCTAGGATAGCATGATGCTTGTCTATCTATTCCATTCCAATTAGGATATCATAAGATCTTAATGGGATGAAATTCATATAAATAATTGTACTTACTCCATTGACATTTATTGGGAAACTTCTAACAACATCATTGATCCTTCTTTTGGTTCCAGTGGCTAGCAAAACCATACTTTATTTCTCAAGACTACTTTTCTCCAAATGTAATCTATCCACTATTTTAAGATCAATTCAACAATGACTTGATCCCGAATCAAATAATATAACAACATTCTAATTAATCATCTTAACCTCCACCTAGATCATATTGGATTGGTACTCTGTTTTTCAATCTTCTAGGGTTTCATATATCGTGCCCATGTCTTCTACTGTTGTAGCCTCTTAGATGTTGTGCATGGTCTTCGTTTTGCCTTTTCTGTGAGGAAAATCCTTATATAGATGATCTTATTTTCATCCCCAACATTGGATTTGTGGTCTTCCTCTTTTTCCCAAGGATTCATCCTTCTTGGAATCATCCTTAGCAGCCTGATCTTGTTGATTGTTATTTGGGTTGTTTTTGTTGAAAGGAGATTTAAGTCCCTTCCTCCTCCAATTAGACCTTTCTTTCTTCTTATCCTTCCAATATTTTTGTAAAGATTATATGCCCTTTCCTTGTTCATATGGGTACTTATCCTATCTAATGGTTTCTGCCAAAGTTCCAGGTTCATCATATTGATTATTCTCCTTATAAAAGGATAACAATCTACTAAAAAACCTATGTATATTCACCTTGTCATCCTCTATAAACCCCACATACTTTAATAGTCCCAAGAACTTCTTTTCATACTCTTTCATGGTGATGATTCCCAATATGATTTCAAAGAGCTCCTGCATTTTCTTGTCATAGAATTTATCTGAAAGGTACTCCTTCTAAAATTATCTCTTGAACTATTTCTAAGTGATCTTGCTCTCATTAATGTGTTCCACTTGTTTCAACTGATCCCACCACACAACAACCTTTCCATACAAATGGTATATATAAATTCTTTCTTCAAGATAAGGTGAATAGTTGTGTAATTGAAAAAACTTCCTGATTCCCAACAACCAGGATTCAACATCATCTTCTTTTTCTCTTTCACAATCAAAGGTTGGTGGCATCAAATTCCTCAAATCTCCTTATAAGTTGTCCAATTCATGTCTCCTTATTTCCTTCCTAGCAGAAGGTATCTCTAGACTGCTTATGGAGTCTTTAGATGCATACAATTTCCTTTTTGAGTGAGGAGGTGAGTGCTTCCTATGAGTTCTACTAGAACATATTGAGTAACTAGTTCCTCTGTATTTATCTCTTCTTTCATATCGTCTTCCTCCTTCCTCGTGTCTTGAGCCTGATCCCATCTTTTATTTTCTATGCAACTGATTTAGGATTTTCATCACTTGAGCATTTATTTGGTTTTGTTCTTTTATCAACCTCTCATTGTCTTGTTTATAACTCCGCACTTTTATTTTTTGGCTTCTCACATTCTCTATTAATGTTTCTTGTTCCTCTATGTTCTTGTTCCCATTTAATTTTCTCTCTGGATTACCCACACTGATGTTTTGACCTTGGGATTCTTTATCATGATTGAATGATCCTTCTCCTTCCTCCATTTCCTGGATCTGCATTATTATCTTGTTTATATCCCTTAATTGTGTAAAACAAGTGTGCATGTGACATAATCTTTGTTAGCCAAAACAAAATAATAAGCATGTATAAGAATTTCTAGAAAGGATCGTAAAAGAATATATATATATATATATATATATATATATATATATATAGATTCTTTTTAATTTTTCTTAAGGCCACTAGTCATCTTATTCCAAATTAGCTTTGAATATTTATACTTGAAACAATTTTCTGGGTGGATAATTGGATTCCTCTCTCTAAGAGATTTCCAATGACTATTTTCTTGCTTAATTTAATCTCAGGGAAAAATGTTATGGCCTTCTAATTTTTTTTATTAATTTCCACTTTATTGTCATGCGGCATTGACATGACTCTCGGTCACTTGTGCCATCTGTGGTGACATTGACATGGACACTGACGTGGCACTTACCACCTAGTCCATTGGTCTCCCAATCAATGGTTCAAATTAATTTGGATCCTTTCCTTTTTCGTTAGAGTATTCTATGTTGGAGTGCATCCACTCCTAGATTCACTATCCACTCTGAAAGAACTATTCTTGTGATAGATCTAACTGTCCTCCAATGGTCAGGATTCACTGAAATTTCACAACTTATCGATAGTTAAGGTCCATCCCCTTAAATATTCTTACTCGGCCATGTGGGACCCACGACAGATCGATGAATGGCATTACCTTGCACCCACTCACCAATCAATGACCCAAATCATTCCTCAGAGTTCCTCCCACTAGAGCCCAATCACTTTAATCCAACGACCAAGGTTACCCCCAATAGATCAATGCCTTTGGTTCTCTCTTAGATATCCTCCCATCAGAGTGCATCCCCCTCCAGTACTTCAATTCACACTAACCAAGACCCCTCTGATGAATGAATCAGATTATCTCATTTGGTAGATCTAAGGGATAAGATTTAAAATGAATGCCTAAGGGCCTCCATGCCCAACTCATCCCACTCTTGTCCCATCGACCATCCAACTATCAACACATGTCATCCTATGATTACTTGGATTTTCACGCTGGAATCCTCATCACCTTGTCTACCAATATTTCACACCACGTCACCATGACATCATCATTCTCTCTCCTCTTGCTTGAACCACACTATATCTATCATTGATGTCATTGGAATATTTATCGATACATCAACGGTCCTCCTTTTCTCTTGGAGTCCCTCCCATCAGAATGCCTCCACTTCAGTCATCCAAGATTACTCCAACCCTCAGAATTTGATGACACTCACTACAATGGATATAATGGTCCATATCTCTCTAAAGATAATCTCCAATGGATCAACAACTATTAGAATCCCTCGTCATCAGTCTCCATGCAAAATTGTACTCAAACATCCCAATGACATTGTCCTTCGATAAAAAGTGGAGATCTATTCACCCTTAGATATAACAATCATTAATTAAGGGAGACCATCTAAAGGCCTAAGCCCAACAAGGGCCACCAACCCACCTTGCACAATCCTTTACTAACATGTGGAAACAAGGGAATATCATAGGATAATAGCTGGAAAAGTACAAAGGATGATGGGGTGTTGACAGTACATATGGGATGGGTATTTGACGTGGAAATCAAAATTACACAAAGAGAAAATCCACAAGGTTCCATGACTCTATGTTCTTCTCTCACATGTCACAAAGGTTTGGATTTTGATTATAAAATGTTCATCCTCCTTTCCCCACATGCATGTGTGATAAGATTTACACCGTCCATGATCAATGGTGGATAACCCACTTGTAAGTTCAATCAATGATTGCTATACATTGGTTTCTTGGTGGGAATATTATTGGCTCATAGGATCATATCATGAAGGGAATGGATATTTGGGATGTTAGGGTCATGATGGATCGCCTGAGTGTAATACCCCTGTTTCCCCCAGCTTGTAAATATAACTATATTTTTCTAAAATGGTAGTGTAAATATTTAGGCTATTAATGTAAAAAGGAAAATTGTGGAAAATTGCTAAGGGGGATTAACTATACAAGTCATGATTCCATGAGAGGCAAAAAATGAGAAAATTTCCCTTTCCCATTTAAAATTCAAGAAAAATCCAAATTGCCCATTTTCTAGAATTATGATTAATGGAGGAAGTTGGTAGTTGAAATATCAGCTTCCCACATTTATGAATAAGAATGGGTTTTGTACCATGACTTCATTTCCTCATAAGCATGGGAAGAAAAGTACCCATCTAGAGGATTCTGGACTGGCCCATGAATTGGGGGATTTGACCCATGAAATATTTCTAAAGATGTAGGAAATGAGGGGAAAATGGGGGGGAAGAGAGAGAGGATGTAGAGGAATGGGTCTGGTGACCATTTTATAAAGAGGGAGAGCATGTGAAACTCTTTGTTTCTGAAGAGAAATGAAAAATGAATTTTTTTGGGGGTATATGAATTGTTGGATCATGTTTTCTAACTGAGCTGATAAACGGGGTTGCAGAGAATATGAATGATTGAGGAATCACTCATTGTAGAACCCCTTTCTTGGTGGAGAGAAAACCAATCTTCCAAGTTTCCTGTGGGAAGAGGAGAGTGACCTTCGTCCCTGGCTGTTGCTGGAAAAAAGGAAGAAACTCTCACAGAGCATCATGATCTAGCTAGGGGGTAGCCAGTGGTAAATCTGCCCAAGAGTTGTTGTTCCTATGGTTGGGTGGAAAAGGGCATCCCTTTCAATAGTTGCAATATTTTATGGGTTCTAGATAAGTATATTTTGCTAAATCTCCAGAGTGTTAAGTTCAGATAAGTTTAGAGAATTTTCTTTACAGATGTGCAAGTTTAATCTCTGACCAAAGTGGTTGGAGAAATGTAGGTAAAAGGAAGAGAATGTTTTAGGTGAATCTCATTTGATTTACTTCCTTATCTCTTGATTATCTGTGTGTTAAAATAAGATTTTTGGGTGAAATTGTTAAGGTTGATCTACATTTACAACCCATCTTTTGTTTCTAATGACAACAGACAAATTAACTCGAATATCTACAGAAATTTAAAAGAGATAGACAGACTTTCTACCTAAGATTGATTATGATCTAAAGGCGCTCTGGAGTTATGTGTTAGAATACTTAGTAAGTAACATAGTTCGAAATTGTAGTTGGCATTTAAGGAATAGTCCAAATGTTATTAGACATTAAAAATGCATTAAAAATGAGGAATTTCCTAAATTTCTTAAAATACAAAAGCTCCAAAAACCTCATTTGGAATCTAAGAAACATTTATACTAATTCCGGGCATTAATAAACATTTATGCTAAATTTGGGTTAAATCCCCTACAAATTTAGGAAGAATCCCTTTAAATGTGGTAGGTTGTAAATGTTGGTATAAATATAAAGTCTATTGTGAAGGCAATATTTGTCTTAGGACCAATTTACCTAAATTTAGTAAGAGTAGTAGAGCAAAGTAGTAAGGAAACAAAATTTACTCATTTACCCACTAGAAGGGAGAGATTATAATTATATTTTAATTTCCAAAATGGAGAAATTTCCTTGGAGTAGAGATTTAAAATAATTTCATTTAAATTATCGAGGTAATAAAACCGTGTAGGGATATGGAAATATATGTATATATGTTTATATACATATTATCATTATCATTATTACTACTACTATTATTATTATTCTGAAAATGGAGATTAAAGTTCCTGAAGTGTAAAAGACCTAAGACCAAAGGGAATATAATTTATTATTATCCTAATTTCAAAGCACACCAGGGAACAACCCATGACCAAATACTTTAACCATATTGTGGTCTTCAGGACTTCGGGAATTTGGGGCTCTGGGGTGTTTCGGGTGATGGAACTCACGATCCAAAGTCGTCGAAGGCCCGAACCCTACCTTTCCCTATACAAGGTTTCATAGATAAGAATTATAATTAATTATATTATTGTATTGAATGTGATCAATTAATGTAATTAGTTATAATACACCTTTATTATAGTATATATTATATTATAATCCAAAATAATTCATTGTGTTTAAATCACAATGTAATGCAAGTGGGTCCCCTCCGGAATTATGGAACTCCGAGACTCTGGGTTATTTGAGAATGAATAATTGCATGGATGAGTCAAAGGTGTGGACCCAGATATATTTTCCTTCATTCAAATATTAAATATTAAATATAATATTAGCGATTGTTTAAACCTGGATGAGATTTTCGAGAGGTATAATATAATATATTATATTATACTAATATTTATTAAAATGGTTACACGTGAATGAAGTTGGCTCCTTTCCTTTCCGTTTAAATATTAAATAATGTGGAAATGTGTATAAGTGGGGCCACTTTGAGGCTTCGGGACTCCGGGGCTCTGGGAAATTTGAGTATAAAGGATGTGTTGGAGAGTCGAAGGAGTTGAACTGAGAACTCTCTCTCTCTCTCTCTCTCTCTCTCTCTCTCTCTCTCTCTCTCTCTCTCTCTCATTTCAAATATTAAATATAATATTTGGGACTTTATAAACCTAGGCGCAATTTCCAAAGAGGTGTAATATAATATATTTTAAATGAGTTTATTATGATATTTCTACGTGAAAAAGTACCAACCCTTTTCCCTTTTTAAATTTAAAATTTAATGCGCAACCACATGTAAGTGTGGACCCTTTGAGAGTTTGGGACTCCGAGAGTTTGGAGCTTCGGGACTACGAGATGTTTGGGGGTGGTAGAGTGTACATGCAAAAGGGTTGAAGGCCCGAACCTACCCTTTCCCATCGCAACGGTTGAATAAATATCGATATAAAAATTAAAGGTAATTAATTATATTATAATTTAATGTAATTAATTATAATTGCATCACTTTATAATATAAGTACGACCCTCTCCAAGATTTGAGAGATTTGGGGTATATTCATAAAAGCATGATGAGGAATTTCTCCAAAGTTCGAAGACTTGGGTGTTAATTGATATTAATAATACTAAGTGCGCCTTTGATATATTTAATTATATTATAATAGACTTAAATAGAATTATATTATAATATAATTAATAATTTTTTTTTTTTTTAATATGATTAGATTATAAGTTTATGTGATGGTGTATTGATATCATAATTAACACTAAATTTACCCCGAAATGTAGGATTACCAAGGTGAAAGGGAATTGATCCTTGGTTTAACTAGGCCGGTAATTTAGGCCAAGTAAAAACATAATTTATGAGGTAAATAAAGTATAGTGAATAATTAATTATCCCTAATACAGATTAAATAAATGATTTAATGATTAGCAAAGAATGGGATTTTATCATGGTAATGATTAATTAAATTAATAGGCCTATAAGAGCTAGACAAGTGTCAACCTCTAGTTGTGTGATTCTTTTTATGCTATCATGATGTGGCGTGTTGGTTTTCAAGGAGCCATGTGGATGCCACATGGTGGTGAGGGACACTAGTCAACAAAGGCTTAAAGAACTTTGAAGGACCCTAACTTGTGATCCAAAACTCAGATCTAGACAAATTTATAGTCATTGGAAAACCCTCATCAAATAGAAGACGATGTAACCCTAGTTACAGGGATTCGAGATGATTGAGAAGAGAGAAAAAAGTATACCCCATCCCTCAAGAAGGTACTTAGGGGTCAGGTGTGTGACACCGAGAAATATTTCCAACATGATCTCGACATTGTTACACCTCGATATTGTCTAATAGCCATTAATTAATTCAAGAATACTGGAAGAATTTTTGTTGCAAGCCCCTTCAAGGCTCAGTGTTATCAACCTAGGGCTTTGATTCTAATCTGTAACACACCCAGGTCAACAAATCGAAACATTTTTCTCTATACTCTGATATGAACCATACCCACCTCCTGAGTACCTCTAATTTCACCCTCTTGGGATATTTTTCATCTTTTATATCCATTAATTACATAAATAAGAACAAAATGTACACATGCTTTCATCAATATTCATCCTAACTGTAAATATATATTAACATGCCATGCACAACAATAGCTAGCAAACAGGCACAATATAAACACATCATATCTCAAAGATAATAAATAATACACAACAGAAATAAATACACAACATAGAAAACAACGATATAGAGAACGTATCTTAAACAATTTCAATCACCAATTGGTTTCATACCAAGGAGGTTCCACTCAACCATAGACAATGTTGTTCCAAATCTCAATAGTAGGTCACCCTCGAGTTAGGGATATGAATCCATAAGGACGGGTTCCAGGGTTACACTCATCTTCCCCAAACCAGTTGGCACTTAATATCTCACGGTTTTTCACACACAACAATAAGAACTACACCAACCCTCTTCTCCCCATCCTACACCACCCAAAAACAATGGAACCCCTTAACTACCATGCAGTCCCTCAGGCTATCCACTTCTTTCCAAGGCTCTAGTGCATCTGGTCCAGAATCTCTATGATGGGACTCTCAAGACTCAGAAGTGTGAATAAAATTCATCACATACCAATGCATCTCATACATGTAGGCATGAACTCCCCCACCCGCCCCCCAAGCCAAGATCAGAATGAATGGGAAAAATGAATGAGAAAGGAGTGAATGGAGAGAGTGAGTAGAATGAATAATGTGTGTGTGTTTGAAACCCCCCAAATATCCCAAATATGGGTTGATATATTTACTAGGAAATCAAGAATCACATGGTCTTCCCCAAGAAGCTCATGTAACCACTTCTCTCAATTAAATCTATTATCTATAAAAATAGACTTATCCCCTTAAGCCCCCCTCTGATGGAATCATATCCCTCTATAACTCTTATCTGTTTTCATCTAGCAGCCAACGATGTATTTTATTATTAATAATGATCAAGTGTTACATTTCCTAGGCACTCCGACCTCTTTTAATCATTTGGGTGCTCTTTCCTTTCATAAAATAACAAAATATATTATTTAATTTGGGGACTAAAAACCGGGATATTACATCGAATAAGGAGTTTTTTCTTCTCCATTTCTCAATAGTCATCTCCCATATCAATTTAGTTGGAATTGAGTTTAGAAGATAGTTTGAGTAGTAGACAACTTCTACCCAAAACCTAGTTAGTATACCTTTCACCTAAAGCAAATATTGTAACATTTCGATGAAGTTTTGATTCTTCCTTTCATAAATTCCATGTTGTTGAAAAGTGTAACATACTAATATATGCCAAGATATATTATGTTGTGACAAGTAGCTTCAAAAGTATTTCCTGCATATTCTTCTCCATTATTTGATCTCAAACATTTCACTAGTTGACTACATTGCTTTTTAACCGATTCCCTAAATTCCTTTATTTTTTCAAATACTCTATCCTTATTAATGAATAGATATACCCAATTATACCTAGAAAAATCATAAATCAAAGTCAAAACATATCTTGCACAGACTAGTGATGGATTGTTTAGGGAATGTAGGTCACTATGGATGAATTCTGATTGATTCGTTTCTCTTCAAGCCTTCCACATTTCAAATTCATTTTGGTGATTCTTTGTTAGCACAAATCCTTCACATACTGTAATATTAAGTGGAACGAGCCTAGGTTGTCCAGTAACCATGTCATGGTTCACCATCAACTTCATAATTCAAAAATTGAGATGTCTGAGTCTTTCATGCTATTTTTTTCTCCAAAAGTCAATATTTGTTCTGAGTGTAGTAGGTCCTAAATATTTTTTAAGAAAATCATAAAATTATATAATTTTTCCATTTCATAAGAATACTATTAAAACTAAAAACAAATTTATTGTGCATATCTTTCACAAAAAATCAATTTGGCCAAAATTATACCTTATTACTAGTTTGAGTTACTTGTTATACATATAATAAATTGGCACTCAAATTAGGTACATGGTACACATCAATTATCACACCACTATGACATTCAATTTTACCACAACTAGTAATAGTAGGAGCATAATCATAAAAAAAAGAGCTTTCCATATAACCTTCCTCGATGAGGAAAAGAGAGAAGCATCTTTGTCCATGTGATGGGTACAAATAGAGTTGAATATCAACTCACTTTTGGAAGTGAAATTATGCAAGTCCTAATAAGCACCAATAGAGAATGTATAGTCATATGTATTACCTTTTAAAGTTTGGTGCTATAGGCCAGTCAATAATCTACTCGACAAATATGCTTCAAGCTTCATGACTTAATCTTATAGGACAATAGTCTTCTACCATGAAGCCTTCTTTAGATGTCCTAAATTACCACAATAATGGTAGGTTTTATTTTTTCTACCTTTTCTAGTTGATTGTTGGTCACTTTGCTTATTCTTAATAGTATGGTATACAATCCCATTATTTTACCTAATTACATATTTGACCTATTTTTCTATAGTTTTGTCAACGTTTTCCCTTCAACAAATGGGCTTGTTTCTTAAATTCAAATTTCCCTTCATCAAGAAATTTTTCTTGTGCCCTAATTAGAAAACCATAGTAAGAGCTATAAGAATAATCATTGCCATGTTTTTTGGACACCAAATTATCATATAATGTCAAATAAAATACATGATAGGTTGTTTTTCAGGTTCATTAAGATCAATTCTATGAGTTGACAATTCTGGGTTCATCAAACTCTCTCTCTCTCTCTCTCTCTCTCTCTCTCTCTCTCTCTCTCTCTCTCTCTCTATATATATATATATATATATATATTTCATGCAAGACAAATAATCTTCAAATATTTCAAAGATGAGACGATCAATAGAGGTCAATTGTTTCTCAATATGCATATTCTAACTTTAATTGGTGTTATCAAACAAAGTCTTCAACTTTTTATAGACTTGATTAGGATAGTTGATCCCACTCGTATGAAGGTGAATCAACCTAGAGATGTAGGTCATCATAACTCTTACAACATCATCCTTTTTATCAATGAGGAACATCAATTGATTATCATATATATCTATTATTTTAGTCTTTATGAATTTTGAAAGTACCTTACTCTCCAATAATGTTTCCATATAGTATTCCCACATTACCATAATTTTGTCCATTCAAAATCCCATGCTATTTCTTGGAAATCATAATCTTTATTTATACATCTAAACCCTATACAGTCTCCAAGTTGAAATCTCATGTCAATTTACTAGAGATATATAACCCATCAAGGGAACACATAATCAATACTCTCCAAAGACTTGTAGATAACAAGATATGTATCAAACTAATATATTTGATACCATGTTGGAGAATTAGGAAATTATATATTTCTAGTATTTATGCATTCCAAAAAGAGGTGTTTTCTAAAGACACCATACAATACTTAATCACAAGTGAGCATAGATTAACATACAATAGGAAACACAAAGAACCAAATCAATTCCAAAGTAGATTGATCCACGATACCATCTATATATAGTACCAAAGTGTAACTTACTCTCTTAAAGTAAGGAAGACATTTTCCACTTTGATTTTCCATGTCTCGTAATGAACTCCCTGAATTCTTCCTTGACCTATGCACCTGTTAATTTCCCTGGTTGACTTGATTGACTAGTCAAATTCTTAGTTCACCAGTCAAATGACTCTCCTAATTGACTATTAACTATCGTCTAATTCTCTCTATAATATTCAAATGTTTGATGAACTTGCTTAGTGTATTATTACAACAATGTTGGTGTGATGTAACATGGCTATGGTTGGTAAGAACTAAGGAAGACAAGAGTAGTAGTGTAGAGAGAAGTGTGATCGAAGGTTGATGTATATGCTAAGCATTACTTACTAGTTTTGATGCTTAGGAGTGATTCTTAGGTAGGATGAGTTGGTGGGTAGGTTTTTCTTATAATTTCACTTTCTATGGTTTGGGGATCTTGACTGGTACCAACTTTGAGATGAACATGTGGTATATACTTGTAATTTATCTCTTATAGATGTATGAAGTTTTCATGTCTCCAAATATTGTGTAGTTGAATATCTAATTTTTATCATATGTTATCTTCGTGATTGAGTAGATTCCAATGTTTGTTGTTCATGTTAATTTGACATAATACATAGCTAAATTGGCTAAGCAATGTAACACGTATCTCAAAGATAAATAACAAGTTTACTCTTATAATAATATGATATAGTAAGACATTTCATATTTTTTATATGCCTTGAATAGTGTTCCCTAAGGGATATAACCTTTTGGTATTGAATTGAAATTATATGGTATTTATTCTCTTGGGATATTTGGTGAAATTGGGTTGAATGGTAGTGAAATATTATTGATGTAATTTAAAGTTTTCAATCAATCCTAAGGTCGAAAGTTCATAAGGAATATATCCAAGAAACCTAAAGGTTGAGGTAAAATTTAATAACTTGCATTAATTACCCGATTCTCGAAATTTCTAATGGTTTCAAAGTTGATTTGATTGAGATTGCCTTCTTACTAGTTTCAAGGATATACATTTTAGTTGTTGTTCCTAGGAGTGGTTATTGGGTCATGATACACTAATGTTCTTAAGATGAGTAATTGAATCCTTGAAGGGTTTCATGGGTTGAAGCCTGAGATGCTCTTGTGATAAAAGTATATTTTCACCTATTATAAGTGGTATATCTACTTCATTGATCACTAGTGTGGATTTAGTTTCAACAAGTGAAATTCTCATGAGGACCTATGACAGGTTCTTGATCTGTTCCATTGGATGCCATTGTATTCCCACTTGTTATAGGTGGTACATATAATTTATTGTTGAGCAATTTGTATTTATTTGTAGTGAGTGTAATGCCCAAGAGGGCCTATGATAGGTGTTTATTTGTTCTTGTGGAAGCTAGTGTGTTCTCACCTGCGATAGGTGGATGTTCTACTTTATTGATGGATGGTATGGATTTATTTTTAGTGGGTGAGACTATCAACATGGTTTGTGCTAGGTGGCTAATTTGTTCCAATGGATACTAGTGTTCTCTACTTCTTTTATGGATGTCATGGATTTATTTTTAGTAGGTATGATTCCCAAGAGGACTTGTGATAGGTGTTCTATTTGTTCTATTATATGACAACATGTTTTTCACCAATGATAGGAGGAGGATCTACTTCATTTATGGTGGGTATGTGATCTATATTTTAGTGGGTGTGATGCATGAGAGGACATGTGATGGGTGGATGACTTGTTCCAAAGGATTCTAGTGTTTTGAGTGGATTGATTCCTATGATAGGAATGCTTAAACATTTTATTGGTTGCTAGTTTTTTGATCCTACGATAGGTTGATTCATTCTATGATAGATTGATGAACATTGGTTGAATTTATTTTGTTGATTTCTAACTCAAGGGTTTTTTAATTGGAAACCTTACTTAAATCAATTCATTGTTCTAGAAAAAGGGATCTTCTAAAACTATCCCTTGATAATAATATCCCTTTGTCTCTAACAATTAATTAATTTAATCAAGGTTACCAATTACAAATATCTTGATGCATGTTAAGGTAAGATTGAATGACCATGAATATGGCATACTTAACAAAACTTTGAGTCTAAAAGGTTTTGGAATATTTATAAATGAAGACCTCATTATAGATGATCAAGATGAATTGAAAAACAAAGTTCAAAAGGAAAAATAAGATAGGAAGGAAGGAAAATAGACATTAATTATAAATATAAAAGATATTATTAAAGATAGAGGTAAAAAAAGATAACAATAAATAGTAATTTGGGACACACTGGATCCTCTATTGGAACTGTCATGGATTTCCATGGAGGAAAGGTCCTATTACACTTCAAGTTGTCATGAGTGGTAAATTTTCTTGTGTATATTGGTGGTGTCATTCTATCCTTCAAAAGGTTGGAATTTTGGTGGAGGTTGCTTCAGGGGTATATATTGTGAAGAATATTAGTATTTCCTAACTATGAATTTGGTTCCAAACTAATTACAACATTAAATATTTATATTTCAATATTTTGAATTATATTCCCATGTGTAGTTTTAATTCCAATATTATTGTTCCTTATAACACCATTGATTTGTAAATGAACAATTCAACACAACAAATCTTGTACAAGTTTTTGCAAAATATTTTTTTTGTATTGTTTTCTTTATATTAAAATTTGATATCACTAACTTAGTGTTCAAATATTGAAATGTTGGTGGAGGTTGCTTCAAGAGGACATATTTTTCTTCATAGATCTTCATCATGGTGGTCATGTAATCACTTCTTGGTCACTTTCACCTAGTGTTGCATGGTTTTCCTCTGACATGGTGATGCATTTACCTAGTTTCATTCATATTCATGCCATTTCCATAGTTTGACCTAGGAAAATTGTTTATTGCAAGAATATTATAACTTTTTCCTAGGTAAAATCCCCTTCCTACATACATATTCAACACTTCTCACCATTTTTCCTAGGATATTTATGTATCACAACACATCTTCACATTTTCCGTAGGTAAAACCACCTATTACACCTACATTCCACTTCATTCCATCTCCTAGGAGGCACATGGCATAACTAGCTTGAAATACCTAAGTCTTACCTTATAATAACTCGTCAATTCTTATATTTTCACTTTTTCTAGTGTGAACAAACCTAGCTGATTTGGGATAAATTTATTCAAAACTTAAAACCTTAAACCTTAGGTTGAGTTCTTATGTATTGGTCTATTATCACTTTATTGCTATAATTCTTCATTGAGACTTTTTCCCTATGTTTATCTTTGTAATTGGTCACTGGGAGTTGTAACTTAAAGTCCATGTGGTACACATGAGACTAGGCACTCTGCCTTTTGACATGTATTGAAGTGAAATAATAGCCTATTAATACTTATATTTTATAATTCTCCATTGATGCCTAATTTCCTAAGTTTTATTCCTAAATTCACTAGGGAACACAGCCTTATGTCCATGGGGTACACAACGTAAATTAGCACTTCCCCCTTTGGCACATATGTTGAGAAAAAAACAAATGACACAATACAATTCACCCTAGCCTCATAATGTCTTTTTTCACATGTGAGAACCTTTTCATGATGCATAGTTATCCTTTGCCCCAGTTTTGAGGATTTAGTTCATCTACATGTGTGATTAGGAACTTATTATCCATGCGCCCTAGGGTTTTATCCTTCCACATCATCCATCCATCTCATCCACCCTTCCCACTCATGCACTCATCCCTAGGTGGTGCACTCCACTATGAATACTTATCCACTTCTTGCATGACCTTGCTCGCACCTTGCACACATGTGTAGTGATTAGTGATGGTTTGACTTGGTCAAAGGGCACCCATTTGCACACACATTGAGGAGCTCTAATGGATTTGTTGAAGACCCATTTGCAAAGTGTTAAGGGAACCCATTATCGGGTGAGGATTTCAAGGTTGACTTGATAGAAGTGGGCATAAATTCACATTTTTCAAGGGTGCACTCTATCTCTCTTCTATGGTGAATTCATGCACGGTGAAGGTTAAATGTGAACATAAAACATAATTACATGTGTTTATTTTAGTCAAAATGGTCCACAAGGCACAAGTACCAAGGGCACACTTGCTAAAGGATTATTTTAGAGCATTCTTGGTCAAAGGGATTCTATAAAGAGTGCTCAAACATTAAACTTGGCATGGGAATATATTTATAGAAGAGATCTATTGTAAAGGGAGATTTACACATGGAAAACCACTCATTTTCTTGGAATTTCTCCCTCAAATAATATCATTATTTGGAGGTGGTTATTTTTATGAAAATTCCTTCATCATGGAATTTTACACTTGGCATTTATGCACACCTATTGGAAATTCTCCCTACCTATTCGACCAAGTCTTTTATTATTATTTTTTCACATGTGGATGACAAATGGCACCCTAACGTTTCCTTCATATGAAGATAAGGATGGAAGAAGGAGACGTGTGGCACTATAATTATCTAGAACATTGTATCTCAGCATTTTTATATGGGTTATTGACCCAATTCGTCCCTCTAGTTAGTTTCTATAAATATTTTAATATTTTCTTAGGAAAATAATATTTTATTGTAAATGAGAGTTGAGCTAAAACCTATATAAGTTTTTTCTCCCATTTTTCACTTGGGTTATTTCTTGTGTGAATAAAAGAAGCTCTAAGCTATTGGATTATGTTTGTATTTATTTTTTCCAAGTAATAGAGTGATCTATAGATAGTTTATTATGTTTGGTTATTAGTTATATGTGCTACAATTGGAAATTTGTTTGTAGGAATATGGAGGAAAAAGGAAAATCAAGGGCCAAGTAAATGTTCTTCATCTTATTGAAAAATATAGGGTAATGGTTTCCTCCTTATTATCTCCCTTTTTGTATCCTTTACCTTCAAGATAAAAACATTACACATTATACATCACTTTATTAGGCGTGTTTGTAGATAATCTTTGGAAGGGGGCACCTTTGAAATTTTCTTTGATTATTGGATGTCTTATAGACCCTATCCACTATCATGCTTATAGATTAAAAAACCAAGTTGGGAATGTAGTTGTGCACATTAGATGATTTCTTTCTACGACCTAATATTCCATTTTGTTTATGTTGCTAATCTTCCTCATACTCCCACTATTACTACAGACATTAAGCATGGTAACACATAGGTATCCCCCCTTGGTTAGGATTTCATTTGCCTTAGAATAAAATGTAGAGGAGAGTTGGTGAGGTGACACTGACTATCTTCCTAGTTCTAGAAGGATAATTCCATATCTTTGGGACTTTAATCTAAAGGTGCTAGTTTGTGTGGTAACATTTGTGTGCCATTGTTGGGCATAAAGTCCATTTTTCAAATATTGTATATTATCTACAAATTTTTTTCTTGAATATCATTCTGATATAGCAACTCCATGAGGGGAAAAATCCCTTTCCCTTTGCATGTTATTGAAGACTTCTTCTTGTAGGGTGAAACAATCACATTGTGAAGGAATCCAATTCACCTTGGTGACTCTACTCCACATTTTTCAGATTTTGGTAAGAGGCATGATGAGTTTATATTTCATATTTACATATTTGAGGTATGACTCCATCTTGCAAGGAGTTGGATGCAAAATATTTTCCCCTTTGTATTTCTCATACATCCATGGATACTTGCATGATTTCAATTATAAGATATGAAACAAACATGCTCCAAAATTATGTGAGAATAAATATGTTGCTTCAGAGTTTGCTATATCTTTCATTAGATTCATTGTATAATTTAACATTATCCATGACTATGTGATGCCAAAAATGTTTTCCCTTTCATTGCAAGAGGAAGTAAGAGAATGATTTTGTAGACTTAGCCCAAGATTCTTTTTTTTCATTTTCACATTTCATCATAATCTTTCAAGAATCTTGGATGGTTGATGAAGATCATATTAAAGGCTTATTTGATGCATATATTTTGGCTATGATTTGTAATGAGATAAGAATGCAGGTTGATAATATGACATTAGAATATGAAAGGAATTATTCAAGTATTCTCTTGGATGAAAAAAAATGTAAAAAAAGGCATCAATCTTCTTGCTTGAGTATATTAGTGAAATATATGGAGTAATAAGTCAAGAAGAATTGGTTTTATATTTATATGAAGAAGAAATTACCCAACAAAGTGATGTAATTAGTGCAAATTTTGATCTTCATGGGCAACCACATAGGCTGGAATCTTGCGAAGAAAATTTGAGTAGTATTTTCCAGCCATATATTACAATGGATCTTGCATATTTTTTGGAGTATGTTGGGTAGATTTTTGGCTATAATTTTATAGAAATTATTCAACCATACATGCCTCCACCTATCACATTTTGTGTTCATATATTTTTAGTTGAAAAAAATATCTTTAGGGCTGATTTTTGTTTGAGTCAACATGATTTCCAAATTGTTGTATCTTTTGCAAATTTTCATCCTCTTTCTAATACAATTTTTTGTTGAATAAATTATTGTCATTGTCAAAGGTAAGAAAGAATTCAAATATAAATGTGAATTTAATAAATACAAAAATGTAAAATTTAAGTGGAAGTGGATTTTACATAAAAGTGAATTAAAAAAGAAGGTAAAAGTGAAAGTGGAGTAACGGAGTTTACGTAAAAGTGGAGTAAACACAAAAATTGATTAAAAAAGGTAAAAGTGTAGGTGCACATGGTATGTGCACATGTATTTAAAACACATGGTATGTTAAAAAGTTAATTAAAAATAAAAAACAGGGAAATTTAATTATTATTTAATAAAAGTCATGTCTTTTCAAATGAACATGAATTTTCATGTAAAGCTTTTGGTAAAGTATAAATGGAGAAGATGGTTATGAGAAAAAATGTGTGTGTGGGTGAAAATGTAATATTATTATGCATACCATTTGAAGAGTGATGATTGAATATCATTCAAGGAGCGATGATTAAATATTAGCGAAGATTAGATTTGGTGTTCTAGCAAATAAATCTAGCATTCTAGAAAGAAAAATTGGTAAAGGAAGATCTAAGGAAGAATTAGAAGCAAGAACATCTAGTGAAGGGAGAGAGAACACAAAAGGAGTGAGTGTTGAGAAGATATAAAAAAAGAACAAGGGGTTAGTGTCGAGCAAATCTGGTGAAATAAGATGTAGCGAGTGCAAAGAAGATATGGTGAAAGTAGAAGTAATGAGCATAGAGAAAATTTCGTGAAGATATAAGCAACAAGTAGACCAATGAATGAAATGAAAATGAAGAACCAATAAGTAGGTTTGTTCCTACATAAAAAACAATTATGGGGATTAATGTCTCATATAGGTTGGTTCCTACAAACAATAAAGGAGATTGATGTCTTGTGTAGGTCGGTGCCTAAAAATAACAGAGGGGATTGGTGTGTCTTGTAAGTCGGTGCCTAAAAACAGAAGAGGATATCAGTGTCTCCTATAGGTCAATTCCTACAAAAAGAAGTGGTGATTGGTATCTCTATTAGGTTGGTTCCTAGAAACATATGTAACTCTAGTTGTGTGCCTACAAATTAATAAAAATAAGTTTTTTTGGTTTTCTCCTGAAATGGTTTCCATGTTGAATATTGTATCATCTGGTTGTTATATTTATGTGATTTATTTATTATGGTTTATGAATGTTAAAAATAAAAGTATAGCCTTAGATTGATTCACCCCCCTATCAATATAAGTGTGTTCTCAACAATTGGTATCAGAGTTGGTTTCTTCGGAAATAGTCTAACCAATGAAAGGTAAATTTCAGAAGTACACATGGTCGGTCATGAAGGTTTATCTACAAACAAGGTTATGTTGTTTGACATAACAAACTATGCCTTCTGGAGTATAAGGATGAAAACATATCTAATGTCCCTTGGTTTTTATATTTGGAAATCAATCGTGACTATTTATACAACCCCAACAACTCCACCAATATATATGGCTGGGAAAAAGGCTTGTGAAAATGATGCAAAATCTGTGAATGCCATCTTGTGCAAAATGTTAGAATCATAGTTTGTCAAATTAATGCATTGCAAATCAGCTAAGGAAATTTGGGAAAAACTTCAAAATATCATGAAGGCAATGACAAGGTCAAGAAGGCTAAGATCCAAACTTATAGAAGACAATTTGAGAGTTTGAAGTTGAAAGACGAAGAAAATGATGTAGCCTATCTCCTCTATGTGGAAGAAATTATCAACACCATCGGACGACTTGAGTTGCATAACCAATGATTTTTCAAAAGGTGTTGAGGTCACTCCCATTAAGATTTGATGCCAAAATTTCCATCATTGAGGAAATAAAGGATATGGATAATTTAACAATGGATGAATTGCATGGTATCCTAATTGCATATGAAATGAGGATTGAAGAAGAAAAACCATAAAAAAGGGAAGTATCTTTCAAAGCCTCAAAGAAGATGAAGAACAAAGAGCATTAATCAAGGGATTGTTCCAGCTGTGAATCAGACACAGAGGAAGCAATTTTTTTGAGAAAACTCAAAAAGGGATCTGGAAAATACAAAGGCAAGTTTCCCTTTAAATTTTTTAACTATGGAAAAGTAGGGCGTATTGCTGCTAAGTGTCCATATGCGAAAAAATGAAAGTAGGGATAATGAATAACATTGTAACGTAAAGATAAAACATCATCAACACAAAAATAGCCACAAACAGGAGAAACGTGAAAAGAAGAAGAACTCTTATAAGGAGAAGAAAAGCCTCTACTCAAAAGGGGCCAGTGACTCATATGAAGAAACAAGTGAAAGAAGTTCTGATAATGATAGAGAAGAAACTCTTTTGATGGAAATTGAAACAAATATTGATGAAGACAAAGGGAAAGAAATGATAGATTAAGAAGAAGAGGAAAATGTTGAAATATATGGAGAAGTGGATCTTTAAGAAGAACTCGTATGTGCCTTAAGTGAAATGAAGAATCTAAGGAAAATGAATTTGAAACAAAAGGAACAACTGCAAAAATATGAAGAAGATGATCATGATTCAAAAGAAAAAATATCACAAAGCCTTGAAGAATCAGAAAATATTATCATAAGTCTAAACTTTCAATTAGAAGAGGCAATAAGGATAGAAGAAGTGGTGAGAATCCAACTGAAGAAAAAGGACGAAAATTGCGAAGAGATAGAATCTGAGATTGTTTCCTTAAGAAAGGATTTGGAAAAGTCAACTTCTTAGTTGAACAAAATCTTGAATTTTGAAAAGAGTACTAAAACCATAGATCATATCATCAATTTTCAAAGGTATCCATTCATTAAGATTGGTCTTGGATATGATGTTGTTGTTTCCTCCCTACCTACACCCAGCCTTGCTACAACCAAGGAAGTTCTATTTTTTGCAGAAGGAGTTCAAACTATTTTTTAAAAAGAAAAACCTATTGTTGATTGAGTTGAACAGATTGATGAGTTGCATGCTCCTCACATGCCACCATTTGAGCATGTTGTTACAAATGATATTATTGTTGATATGTTGAATTGTTCTACTCATGTAAGTGAATCTAACCATGATCCTACTTCCTCTGAACAACCAACACAAAAATATGTTCACTATCACAATCCTCACCATAAAAATCAAAGGAATGGAAATCATGCTTTCATATCTTTGCAGAAGAGAAGTGAAAGATAGAATTCTAGATCAGTACCGACTACTAGGATAGATTGTGGTTGAATTGATGGATGATCATGGAATCATTTGAATAGATGTTTGAGGAATTCATATCACTGTGTATCATTGGATGTACATTCATGCAACACTTCTCTTACTTACTGATGATTTCCTTGGAAGTGGTCAACTGGGAATTGACTCGACTTGCTAGTCGACTAGATTTTCGAATGAATTGTCCATCAATTGGAAGTTTTGACAAGAAATGTTGTTGCTACTTATTGATCTCTTAGAGGGGAAATACTTGAATTTGTTGGTATGTGAACCCAACTCATGTCTTCATGTTGAATCAACTATTTCTTGTTGAATCGACTTGGATTTGTTGAGACAAACTCAACCATGTTCAATTGTTTTTAAAGATGTAGTATTACTTATATTGGATACAAAAATTGTTTGGATTAACAAATATTGATTATCTTGTGTTGTTGGTGACAATATTCAAACTTCTTCAAGAGAGTGATGGTAAAACAGAGAAGACTAAAAAATTACAACAAAAAAAGATAATACATTCGCAGGAGGAGCTACTTTAAAAAAAAACAAGAGAAATAACAGTTTAAGGGGGAGTATCATAGAGAAAGGAAAACATTGCAGATGTTTTTACCAAACCCCTTCTTAGAGAAACATTTGAATATCTCAGACAAAAGATGAGAGTGATATCCCTCTCATCTCATCAGTAAAGACGCACAACTTAGGGGGAGCATAACTTTTGCATTGATGTCAAAGGGGGATAATTAAAGATAGAGGGAGAGTTGTATATAGGGGTAGGAGAATTAAATATATGGGAAGAGTTGCAAAAAAGGGATAACTCTAGAGGATTACGTGTTATTGAGTACATGGTTTCCATTTATGACAAAGGGGGACATTGTTGAATACATTATTTTCATTGATGTCAAAGGTAAGTAAGCATTCAAATATAAATGTGACTTTAATAAACACAAAAGTGAAAAATTTAATTCAAAGTGGAATTTACGTAAAAGTGGAGTAAACATGAAAGTGGATTAAAAAAAAAAGAAGGTAAAAGTGAAAGTGGAGTTTACGTAAAAGTGGAGTAATCATGAAAATGGATTAAAAAAGGTAAAAGTTAAAGTGCACATGGTATTTTCACATGTAATTAAATCCCATGGTGGTATTTTACCCATGGTATGCCAAAAAGTGAATTAAAAATAAAAAGGGGGGAAATTTAATTATTATTTAATAAAAGTCATGTCTTTTCATATGAACATGACTTTTCATGTAAATGTTTTGGTAAAGTATAAATGGAGAAGAGGGTCATGAGAATTTTTTTTTGTGTGGGTGAAAATGTAATATTCCTATGCATACCATTTGAGGAGGGAAGATTGAATATAATTCAAGGAGCAACAATTAAATATTAGAAAAAATCCGATCTAGTGTTATAGAAAATAAATCGGGCATTCTAGCAAACAAAACTAGTAAAGGAAGATCTAAGGAATAAATTGAAACAATAAAATATGGTGAAGGTAGAGTGAAAGTAAAAGGAGCAATATCTGAGCATATCTAACAAAAGCATAAGGATTGAGTGCTGAGATGATCTAGTGAAAACAAAAGTAGTAAGTGCAGAGAAAATCTAGTGAAAGTAGAAGTAACAAGTGCATATCAAATTTGGTGAAGATAGAAGCGACAAGAAGACCAGTGAATTAAATGAAAATGAAGAACGGAGAAGTAGGTTGGCTCCTACATAATAAAGTGTTGTGGGGATCAGTGTCTCTTGTAGGTTGGTGCCTACAAACAATAGAGGGGATTGGTGTCTCCTATAGGTCGGTGCCTACAATTAGGAGAAGGGATTAGTGTCTCCTATAGATCAGCGCCTGTTAGACCTCCAATAAACTCTTTAGGGTTGTAGGCTAAAGAGTCTTGGTAACTTAAGAAATATGATAATTAGGTGTATCTGGATCAATGGGATAACTCAAGGGCTAATGAGAAGAAAAACTTATCATGCATTAGAATGAGCCAGTGCTTTTAGAAATCAATAATCAGATAAAGTAATTGGAATAGGGTATGAAGAACACTAATCTCGATAACCAAGTACATTAACATGCAGGGTCATACAAGATAGTAAGAGATCCTTTAATTCAAATTCATGAGCTAAATAAGAACATAACAGTTCTTAAAAGATGAGCTAAACTGAATCAAAGTACAGAGTAATGAAACACATGAACAAATCTAACATTGGTAGCAAAAGAAGATTGTGATTCATATCAAGCTAAGAGTCTAAGTACATGAGCCAAAATGTATCCAGGATTGAACCCCCTAGTGCTCCAAATGTCTTTGGCTTTATAGCCTTACAAGATGAAATCTAGATCCTTGAAAGATGGATCAGATTTGCTAAAAATAGTCAAATCAAAATAGATACAACAAGTGTAGGATGAGATCCTATAAAAATGGATCTAGAATACTAAAAATGGAAAGTCAAAACAAAATAGGAAAAGATCATATCTAAGGAGTCAAACTCTATCTTGATAGCCTTAATATCCTCCAAACTCTTTGACAGATGTAGAATACCTTCCAAGGCTGATGAATCTTCATAAGAAATTCGAATTTGCCACCTTTGGCAAAAAAGACAATTTTTTGCTCATGAACTAGGTCACCATTTTCACTTTTCCACCTTCTTAAACATTAAATACATCAAGATAAAACCTTAAATATGATGTATTTAATTATTATGCATCTTTAGAAACCAACCTCAAAAGATTTGGTTGAGAAAAAGTCAAATCTAGGCAAAAATACGACCTTGCTTCCATGTAACAGGTTTCACCAGCTAATTTTCCCTAAATCCGCCCCTTCAGCTGGTGAAAAGGAAAGCTTGCAACAACTAACTAGTGGATTTCAAAACCAATAAGCTAGTGAAAACCCATATTTTTTTAATGAAAACTGCCTTGGGAAAAATCAAATTTCTTAGTCGTGGAGAGTCCGTTTTACACGCTTGAATAGTCAATTGACATATAGAAATCCTAAGCTTTCCAATGGTTCTTTCAAATTTGCATTTAGATCTTGGGAAGGCAGTCAAAAATCCCCCACAAGATTAGGCATCGTTTTTCAAACAAATTTCATAATGAATCATTTTAGGAGATAACATTGGCAGTCAAATATTATTCAATGTGCTTCTGATGTGTCTCAGATGTGATGACACATATCTTCAGTAGCTTAAATATTTCACCAGCTGTGAACAAGGTTTTAGTTGACCATTTAAGCATTCACATCCTATATCTCCATGAATCTTTGAAGCTGAATATTTCATGATTTGATGATTAATCCTTCGATGCTCCCATACCCCTTTAATCACTCCAAAATTGTTTTGCTCCAGCTTAACTTTCCAAAATTTTCTTTTTGTAGTTTCACTAGCTAATTCAGCTTATGATCTACTAGTTAGCTGGTGAAAGATCTGCTTTTCATCAGCTAACTGGTTATAATTTCTCCTTTTGCACTGGTGAAAGCTCTGTCTTTATCTTTAAGAAGAAAATTATGCAGATTAGCAATGATCCTGCATAGAGTGTTAGATTCTTCTATGTTTAAATTAACCAATACCCTCCTAACCATTACCTTTCTAGCTCGTGATCTGGAATTTCTCATTTCAGAAATCCATGATAATCATGCAACATAACACTGTGAATGCTGAGCACCAACATTAGTCGCAGCTCCATTTGGTCCTCTAAAAATGATGGGAACAAAAATTTGACCTGTAGACATATAATATGTCTTGGTTGCAGAATTTATTATTTGATCAATAGCCTGCATGGAAAAATTGAAGGTCACGAACTCTACAATTGGTCGTAACCCATAATATGTTGCACCCACACCAATTCCAATGAAACCCGCCTCAGTGATTGGGGTGTCTAGTACCCTGTCAGGTCCAAACTAAATATGGAAAAGGTTTCAGCATCTAAAACCTTATCAAGATATGACTTGGATGTGTTTATGTTACACTGAAATTGAATGGATGAAGCCTTTGTTACTTCCTCCTCGAGCCTTCCAACAAAACCTGTGATCTCTTGCACTTTCATTGCTCCAATATTGAAATTACATTTTGTAATCTGTCCATCATATTTCCAGCGTGAAGCATGACTTGACACCTTCCTGGTCACAGGCATAGAGTGCTTGATCTAACATTCTGGCTAAATAAAATCCCAAGGAGATATGTCTGATCC